>CM042251.1:14171130-14398630 GCA_023566225.1 Romanogobio albipinnatus | reverse complement strand
GAGTGAGACAGCTCTCAGATTTCATCAAAAATATACTAAATTATGTTCCGAAGATGAACGAAGGTCTTACATGGTTGGAACAACATGAGGGTGAGTAATTACTGACAGAATTTTCATTTTTGGGTGAACTAACCCTTTAACGTTACATCAATTTCCTTACAGAACGTAACATGACAGATCTTAATCACGTCCAGATAACATTAAATTATTTTGAAGATAACCAGACTGGGTGACTTATTCAACAAGAACGCGGCTAACTACATTGAATCCCCTCTATTTTTGACTAACCACCAGTCTGAACTTTATAGAAGTGGATAATGCTAGCGCTTTAGCTAACGTTGATTAAAACTCACGTTCAGTTAATTTTGAACAAGTAACGTCTATGCAATAATCAAACCATCAAAATGAACACATAGTAGTTATCACACATCTAAAATAGAAGAGTCAAAACTTACTGAAAATACGTCAGCCATGTAGAAGCGACATCCCAAACCGACCGTGTCTGCCACCACTGAACAAGCGGGATCTTCTTGTTTAAAAAAACTTCAAACGCACTTCGTTTTTCAGATTAACATTTACTAAGTATTTTTAGGTGAATGTGCTGTGACTATAAAACATTATATATTATTTGTAAATATATGATAAAATTTACTCTTTTTTCTCAGTTAAGTTATTACATGAATAGATTGTGTAAATTTTACTTAAGATATATAGTTCCAACTTAATCTTGATTTTATAATGTAATAATTACATGAATTAATGTAATAGGTTTTACCATACCACAAAGTCATTTTTTTCAGTGTGACTTCAGCCACAGCCTTAGATGAAATCAACTGAAGATAAAATAAGACATTAAATCTCTGAAGATATCAGTAGATGAGGATTAAACAACTCCACAAACAGCATTATCAGCTTCACTCATTATTAACCAGACTGACTTTATTTCTGTAATTTCTGTTTTAATGAAAATAATAGTTTTGTTGATCAGTGTCTGCTTTAGTTGGGCTCTTGATCTTAACATTTTAACTTTAGTTTTTCTCTGGCTCCTTTACTTGTGTGTTTATAAAGCACATTTGTTATTTCAAGGAAATCCAAGAGAAAATATTAGCAGGTGATGTTGGCTATTTGTAGTGGCCTGAATCACTGCTCTCAGAGGCTAATTCGCTGGTTATAGAGGTAATGTTTTATTAATTGTGTTGTATTCATAGTAATAGCCATGTGAGTCTACAGCATAAGATCCAGGATGGTTGTGTTAATTGAATAATATCCATATAAAAAATAAAAAAGTGCACAAAAGGTTTTAATCTACGGCATTACTTAGACACACACAGACATCACGAATCAGCATATGAATCTCTACAATGGTGACAGTAAAACAATTCAGATAAACAGATCAACTTTGAACATAAAACAAACAACTAAAATGTCACAACAAAAACAGCAAAAGTAAAAGCAATTGGTAAGTATCAAAGACAATTTGTCACAATTCAGATGCATAATTTATTCATGCCGCAATGCATGCTGGGACACATTGTGGTTTGATTGGTAGTACCCAACATGCACTGCAGCATGAAGCTTTTAATTAATTGTCACTATCGTTGAGATTCATACATTGATTCTTGATGTCTGTGTGTATCCAAGCAAAGCCATAGATTTAAATCCTGCATATTATTTGATTACCACAACAGTGCTGTAGAATCACATGGCAACTATTATGAATAAAGCAAAACTATTAACACAGCACCACTATAACCAGAGGATTAGACTCTGAATGAGATCAGTGATTTAGCCACATGATGATGTCATTAACAATATATAAATAGCCAACATCACCAGATAACATATTCTCTTGGATTCCCTTGCCATAACAAATGTGCTTTATAAACACACAGTTAAAGGAGTCAGAGAAAAACTAAAATTAAAGAGTTAAGGGTCAAGAGCCCAACTAAAGCAGATACTGATCTCCAGCATGGTGACTTCAGAATCAGAATCAGAAAGAGCTTTATTGCCAAGTGTGCTTGCACACACAAGGAATTTTTCTTGGTGCTGAAGCTTCCAGTGCACATACAATACAATACAATACAAACACAACAAGAACATAGTAATACAAATTCTAAGAATAAAACTATGAAAAGTAGTATAAAAAATATAAGGTCACAGTTACGTTTAGTCAGAATAAACATTTACAGATTATGAACATATTTACAGTATTTGAGTAGTATGAATATATAAAAATAAATAATCTCCTGAGTTTCAAAGATTGCACTAAACAGTCAGAGTATTGCACTTTGGGTGGGTGGGGTGGGGGTTAACTGTTCAAGAGGGAAATGGCCTGTGGGAAGAAACTGTTCCTGTGCCTAGACGTTCTAGTGGCCAGTGATCGGAGTCGCCGTCCTGATGGTAACAGTTCAAACAGGAGGTATCCAGTGTGAGCGGAGTCTGTGATGATTTTCCCTGCTCTCTTCCTCACTCTAGAAGAGTACAGGTCCTGGAACTAATCCTCTCCGCAGTCCGAATTGTGCGTTGTAGTCTCTTGATGTCAGATTTGGTAGCTGAACCAAACCAGACAATGATGGAAGTGCATAAAACAGACTCAATGACAGCCGAGTAGAACTGAATCAGCAGCTCCTGTGGGAGGTTGAACTTCCTCAGCTGACGAAGGAAGTACAGTCTCTTCTGGGCCTTTTTCACAATGGAGTCAATGTGATTGTCCCACTTCAGGTCCTGAGAGATGGTAGTGCCCAGGAACCTGAATGACTCCACTGCTTCTACAGTGCTGTTCATGATGGTGAGTGGGGGGAGAGCTGGGCTGTTCCTCCTGAAGTCCACTATCATCTCCACCGTTTTGAGCGTGTTGAGCTCAAGGTTGTTATAACTGCACCAGACAGCCAGCTGTTCAAACTCCAGTCTGTAAGCAGACTCGTCACCATTTTGGATGAGGCTGATGACAGTGGTGTCGTCTGCAAATTTCAGGAGCTTCACAGAGGGGTCTTTAGAAGTGCAATCATTGGTGTACAGGGAGAAGAGCAGTGGGGAGAGAACACACCCCTGGGGGGCGCCAGTGCTGGTAGTGAGAGTCCTGGATGTGAGTTTCCCCAGTCTCACGAGCTGTTGCCGGTCTGTCAGGAAGCTGGAGATCCACTGACAGATTGAGGATGGCACGGACAGCTGGGTCAGTTTAGCTGAGAGAAGATCAGGCATGATGGTATTGAAGGCCGAACTGAAGTCCACGAATAAGATCCTTGCATAAGTCCCAGGTCTGTCGAGATGTTGCAGGATATAATGCAGTCCAATGTTGACTGCATCATCCACAGACCTGTTTGCTCTGTAGGCAAATTGAAGAGGATCCAGCAAGGGTCCAGTGATGTCCTTCAAGTGGGCCAGAACCAGTCTTTCAAACGACTTCATGACCACAGACGTGAGAGCGACAGGTCTGTAGTCATTAAGTCCAGTGATTTGGGGTTTTTTGGGGACGGGAATGATAGTGGAGCGTTTGAAGCAGCAGGGAACTTCACACTGCTCCAATGATCTGTTGAAGATCTGTGTGAAGACTGGGGCCAGTTGAGATGAGATGCCATCTGGGCCTGAAGATTTCCTAGTCTTCTGTTTTTTTGAAGACTCAGCTCACATCCTCCACACAGACCTTAAGCTCGGGTTGGATGACAGGAGGGGGGAGGAGAGGGGGTGCAGGAGGTGATGGTGAACGTATAAATTGCAGATCAGAGCGGGTGTGTGGTGTGAGACTGGGCTTTTCAAATCTGCAGTAAAAAGCATTCAGCTCATTGGCCAGTTGTTGATTCTCAGCAGATCAGGGGGATGGTGACTTGTATTTGGTGATATTCTTCAAGCCTGTCCAAACTGAAGCTGGGTCGTTGGAAGAAAACTGGTTTCTCAAATTTTCAGAGTAGCTTCTTTTAGCAACTCTGATCTCCTTTGTCAGTCTGTTTCTGACCTGGTTATACAAGATTTTATCCCCACTTCTGTAAGCATCCTCTTTGGCATGACGAAGCTGTTTGAGCAAACAAAACTATTATTTAAACTATTATTTTAATTAAAACAGAAATTACAGAAATAAAGTCAGTCTGGTTAGTAATGCGTGAAGCTTGTAATGCGGTTTGTGGAGTTGTTTAATCCTCATCTGCTGAGATCTTCAGATTTAATGTCTTCTTTTATCTTCAGTTGATTTTATCTAAGGCTGTGGCTGAAGTCAGTTGTAGTTCTTGTGTTTCTCTTTCCGTCAGTGATTCTGCTCATTATTATCAGGTGTTCATCATTCATGCTCAATCATCACTCAATTATCTCATTAACTTTAACACTGCTTCAATTGTACTTTAACCCCGTAGTGAGCACACAAATGAACACTACAAAGTGTTAATTTAACATGGGCGTTTTTCTGTGCATTTTTACATAAATCTTAGCTGTTTCATTTATGTAAAACTGGCATATATCAATCACATTGAGTTTATCAATACAATTACATAAATCTTACCCATTACATTTATGTATGATTTACATATAAGAATCACATTATATGTATTAATTTATGTTAAAATTATGTAATCTAAATGCATGGAAAATTTATATGCAATTAAAATACATAAATCTTATGTTTAGACAAGATTTTTTTTTTTGAGTGAGGCCTAGGTCACAATGTGGAAGAAAAAAACTATTGCAACTCCTGTTTCATGACTATAACCAAAGCAACATTTAAGACAATCTTTTGTTCAAGCATGCTGTAAAATGTTCCTAGCAAAAGCAAAAACGATCAGGGTCTCAACGAGAGAGACAAAAATAAAAACTAACACATTTATGTACAAATTTTTTGCAAGAATTTATAAACAGTAGCCTACAACTAAAACACCATCATTTTTCTGACCACAATTTAGAAAACATTACGGTGATATCCTTAAGCAATCATTTATTTCACTAATGTACAAATGTAAGACTCAATCTTGCAGCCAAAACATCTTTGAGTGACGAATCAAACCATCAGTTTGTAATCGATTTGAACTTTTCAAACACTATTTCAAAAAACACTTCTCCTCCCCCGAAGGCAGCGAAACCATCGCTTTGATCAGTGCTCTGTCGTTAATCTTACTATGGTTCCCCTGTTAGTGCACACTGGGGGGTGTTTGAGTGTGTTGGTTGATTTGTAGCCTGTTGATGCCTAACAGCTTCAATGTCTTTCTGTTCTTTAATACTACAATTATTTCATTCCTGGGCGACCCAACCTATACTGTCTTCCACTGAAGCTAAATTTGGGCGCTCAGTCACACATTCTCGATCTGTGAAGCCACTGTGTGGGAGATCCTGAGCTGTTCGAATTAGTGTCATTCCTCATTAGCAAGTCTAGACAGAATCTGCTTATGTATCTAGCTTTTTCTGTGCTAATGTTTTGGGGGAAATATGCCCCTGGAAAATTTTTTTCTTTCTTCCTACACTAAAAGTCAGTGGGGTTCAAAACAACACTGGACCCCACTGACTTTCATTATATAAACAAAAAACAGTGTGTATTTTTTTTGTGTGTGTGTATCACAGAAGATAGAAAGTCATACAGCTATGGAACGACATTATGGAGCGAATTATGGATGGAATTTTCATTTTTGGGTGAACATTCCCTTTTTTCGTAGTTTATGTTTGAGTCCTCAAGAAACTAGTTACTGGCAAAACATCTGTTTTAATACAGAGTGCAACTGTTGGCTTTCGGAAGTAGAAACATAATTTTTTTCCCCATGAGGAAATTGATTTTAAATGATAACTTATAAACCCATAAAGACAGATCTACTGTAAGTTCCAAGGTTGTTAATCGATGCTATATGCTTTTGTTGAAGCCACCTATTTGCATTATTTCAACTTATTTTCACAGTTTAAATTGTGGTGAATAACTACAACTACCATTACCTATAATGCTGTACAGAAAGTTGCAGAGAGCAAATCATGTCAAAAGGGAACACCTTTTCGCATGAAGCACCACAAATGACATGCATTGTAGCAAATGTAGCAAATTAGCTCAAGGGAAATATAAATAATTAATTATAACTCGTTACAGTTAATTATAAATATTTGGAGAAAGGGAAACAGACTAATCTAACATACACACATACTGTACATGGATACAGTTTAGCAATGGAAAGAGAGTTGAAGCAGAATACAGGAAAGCAAGAATTTATAGCATTTTGAAATTCAGCAGATCAACCGCCTTGAGCAAACCAACAGTTTCTTAGTTCTAACACACCCTTCTTTAAAAGGGGTAGGGATACTTAATGAATTAAATAATGAGACCAAGTTTGATACTTGCATGTCTCGCACATTTGAATAAAACTGTCCTGATGCAATTTGTTGATAGACTGGGTAAACCCAGCCCGATCTGCCGGCGATTTGATTTCGACCTGCAACTCAGTCTGGAAACCTGTACATTAATTTCTACTGCTTCTGGAACCAATCACAGACTGGCTTATCCACCTGGCGCGCTATTGGTGGGTTTAACACGATGACGGATGGAGAAGGGATGGATCGATGCCCATTGATCAAGCCTCTTAATTGCGTACTTTTATGCGTAGTCATTTAATTTATGCTCATTGATCACACCTCTTGTGCAGTAGAAAATACCTAGCAGACTCCCCAGACCAATGTTCAATCTTAAATTGAGCTTGGTCTGGTGACAGCCAGACAAATTTGTTGAGGCTCCATTTGATCTTTGCAGATGTCTTGATGAGAGAGAACCAGTTGGAGTCAGAGGATCTTTTGTGAATGGAAAGACAAGGCCGCAGCCTGGCAGGGGTCCTTAGAAGACTTCTAGCTCAGCATCATTACCTCAGAAAAACTGGATGATCTTGTGATCAGTGATCTTTTAAAATGTGAAGATGTCACACCCTCGGGAGGTGAGTGAGCTTATAAGGAGTTGCTTCTTTGGGAAACTTTGCGTTCCTTTGTGTTCTAGCAGGGTGTTTGCATATGAAATGAGACTGGGTGTTTAAGAGAAGAATCTTCAAGATTCTTATAATACTAATGTGTCACAGAGTTAGAAAAATGTAATGTAAATTAAAGCTGCATGCAGCAATGAAAGGGCCCTCGCACACAGGGCATCAGCCACATGGAGGCCTCAGGAAAACAGTGAATAGGGAATAGCATTTAAGCGTGTAAATATAAAAGTATGGAAAAGTCATTCTGACGTGCCAGACTTCCTGCTGCCAGCAGTTGGTGCTTTGACTATAACTGAATATTGCTGTGTAGATGTCTTCAGGTCAGGACTATTATCAAACGTGACGTTTGGGGCAGATCGGACATTGTATGCCTGAGTTACAACAACTTCCTGTTTCGTGGCATAAATCGCATACATTAGCACTTAGCCAAGTGTTGCATGATTTAACGTGTTTCTAGCATGTTTGGGACTTCATGGCATTAATGGTGTTTCTGGGAGAGAATTACAGTGTAAAACATACCATTTCCTGTTGCCCACAGATGGCGCTATGACTGTAACTGAATATTGGCATGTAGATGTGTTCAGGTCAGGACATTGTAAGCCTGAGTTACAACAACTTCCTGTTCCATGGCGAAACACCAAAATTTGTCAGGCCGCCACGGACACACCCTTCAGCGGAAACTCAAGATCTTCGTAATTTAACATTGCAAAGGCCTTTAGATAAGATTGACCAAATCTGATGTTTATCTGATTAAATCTCTATTTTGTTAAAGTACAACCTTTTGAAATGGCAAAAATTGTGCAGAGAAAAAAGTGGGCAAAGTTTCATGAGTTTTAGAGCATGTTTAGGCCCTCAAAAATGCAATTCATTTAGAAGAAGAAGAAGAATTGACTGAGCAATTATAATAGGATCCTCACACCATCGGTGCTCGGGCCCTAATAAACAAATAGGGAATGAAAATTGGGGTTCATAGATACCAAGCATGCTACACGTTTCCACCGAACGGTACGGTTTAGTACAGAACAGTTCAGTATGATTCGGGACACTAAACCCTGATCTGGTTTGCGATAGGTATTGTATAGTGATCAATGTCATTCTCACGCGAAGAAGAAAGTGACATAGTAAACAACAGTGGAGGACATACAGCAGACTGCAAGGAAAAACACAGCCGAAAAGCATGCACAAGTGCAATTCTCTGTCAACCAATCAATGTTCTGCAGTGAGTCTATCTCCACCGTTTAGTACCGGACTACAGTGCGATGTACCCCATCGGAAGGTTGCCAAAAAAGTGGTACGGTACGGTTCGGAATTAGGGTACCATTCACATCTTCTGACAATGGAAATGACAAAAATTGCGTACTGCTTGGTGGAAATGAGCCATAAGGTAAGTACAGTTTGAATTAATACATAGGCCAAACTCTATAAAAGAAAAATCACGAGATGGGAAAATTGGATATATTTACACTATATTGCCAAAAGTTTTGGGACGCCTGCCTTTACATGCACATGAACTTTAATGACTTCCCATTCATAATCCGAAGGGTTAGGATTCCATAGGGAATCCGTAGAGTTGGCCCACCCTTTACAGCTATAACAGCTTCAACTCTTCTGGGAAGGCTTTACACAAGGTTTAGGAGTGTGTTTACGGGAATTTTTGACCATTTTTCTAGAAGCGCATTTGTGAGGTCAGCCACTGATGTTGGACGGGAAGGCATGGTTCGCAGTCTCCGCTCTAATTCATCCCAAAGGTGTTCTATCGGGTTGAGGTCAGGACTCTGTGCAGGCCAGTCAAGTTCCTCCACACCAAACTCGCTCATCCATGTCTTTATGGACCTTGCTTTGTGCAATGGTGCGCAGTCATGTTGGAACAGGAAGGGTCCATCCCCAAATTGTTCCTACAAATTTGGGAGCATGAAACTGTCCAAAATGTCTTGGTATCCTGAAGCCTTAAGAGTTCCTTTCACTGGAACTAAGGGGCCAAGCCCAACCCCTGATAAACAACCCATTACCATAATCCCCCCTCCACCAAACTTTACACTTGGCACAATGCAGTCAGGCAAGTACTGTTCTCCTGGCAACCACCAAACCCAGAATCGCCCATCGGATTGCCAGACAGAGAAGTGTGATTCATCACTCCAGAGAACACGTCTCCACTGCTCTAGAGTCCTAGTTGTGCTTTACACCACTGCATCCAAAACTTTGCATTGGTAATGTAAGGCTTGGATACAGCTGCTCGGCCATGGAAAACCCATTCCATGAAGCTCTCTACACACTGTTATTGAGCTAATCTTAAGACCACATGAATTTTGGAGGTCTGTAGCTATTGACTGCACCTCAGCATGCGCTCACCCCGCTCTGTGATTTTACATGTTAACAGTTGTTGTTGTTCCCAATTGCTTCCAATTTGTTATAGGCCTAATACCACTAACAGTTGACATGAAGTATTTAGTAGTGAGGAAATTTCACGAACTGACTTATTACACAGGTGGCAACTTAATGTTTGTAGAAGTAGTCTGCATAACTAGGTGCTTGATTTTATACACCTGTGGCTATGGAAGTGATTGGAACATCTGAATTCAATGATCTGGAGGGGTGTCCAATAAATGTGTCCAAAGTGGTAATATTATAGGATTAAAAGGGTATAATTGTCCTTTTCAACAAGAATTAAGTGAGATTTAAAACTCTCTCTAAATTCCTTTGTGTTTCTTATTGATCCAGATGCTACACTTAATGCTAGTACTTAATATCTGTCTAAATGGCTGTCATTGGAGAAAGGAGCTTTTTGTCCAACATAATTGTGTAGTTACCAAATGGGAATGAAATGGACTATGCCGACCCCTTGGCTCACATAGCTATGAGAGGGAATTTGGACCATTGAGTGCTGTAGTCACTTTTATAAGTGAATGAATGGCAAGTAATACAGACAATGTTCACCAGATGTTTGTCGTTTAAGTTTCTTTGTCTTGCATTCATTTCTGCCTTAATGCTTTTCAAACCTGGTCTTTCAAATATGTAGAAATGTCAGTATGTTCTCTTTATGTGTTCAGAAAATAGGAATTACAATCATTATGTTAGCAGAAAATGAAGCTTAATAGCTCTTCTCTAATTTAAAAGGATCTGCTCCATATTTCCAAGAACTTCTTTGTGTTGTATGAAATGGGTCTTTATATGTGGTAGAATAGAGTGATTTAACTGCATTCCCATTAGACATTTCATTCAAGTCCTGTTAGAATGATCGTTTTTACAAGTTGAGTGCACATGAAGTCATAATTATCAGTGGGAAAAAGGGCTTGTCAGTTAGAGAATTATGGCAGAAGGATATTGTTATTGATCATATGCCACTTACTGTATGAATGTATGAAGTTTCGTTTGTACACATTTCGTTTGTAAGAAGCTTGCCAGAAAACACTCATTTAGCTGGTTTATGAGGAGACCAAAGTTTCCCCATCATTCTCTGTGGCAGAGACTAGTATGAACTTGCCAGGAGGACATAACAGCATAATATCCACAGACAACAGAGACGACTGGGCCATTTGTTAAAACATGATAAAGGGATGGTTGACACAAAATTGAAAATCATTTACCTTCAAAATCGTAAGACCTTGACTTTCCTCAACCTCACTGGACTAATGTGCTGTAACTCAAAGAAAACTATGAAGATTATAAAGATTCCCATGTATCCAGGTCCTCCTTGCAGTGTTATTCAAGTAAAAGCCGGCTGCACACTGGGGACACATTTTGTGAATTCGGTAACACTTTAGTATGTGGAACACATATTCACTATTAACTACGACTTTTGCCTCAATAAACTCCTAATTTACTGCTTATTAATAGGTAGTAAGTAGTCATAATGCTATGCCTGATCGGTGTATATCGTTATATGTATATCGGGGGGTTGAAGTGTAAAACCGTTTAGTGGGGTCCCAGGGCATGCTCCCTCATGAGGTTTACTTATTTGTTTCTTTGTTTAATTATTTTTGCAAAATAGTCTTATGCAAATCAGTTTCCACACATGCATTACGCCTAAAAAGTGAAGTATACTTTGGCCTTCAGTGCTTATAAACGCGTTAAAACGTGCAATGTAGCTTGATATAATTAACCCCTAGGAGTCTGAGCTGTTTTTGGGGCCCTTTAGAAGTTGACATGCTCTTACATTTGTGTTTTTTTCAGTTGCTTATAAACACATTAAAGCAGCACTAGGTAACTTTTCAACCTTCATAATATATTTTCAAGACTCTTGTGATGATACATCGACTTACAATAGGTTGAATGACACGTCTGCCATAGCCTGACGGGGTCTGTATCGTTTTTAATCGTACTTTTAAACTTCGGGTTTCGGGTAGTAACCCGAGAAAAAAAAGAACTACAAAATTCGACTGCTTTACGGCATATACGTCACTTCCTTAAATTCGGACGTGCGAGGGTTAGGGTTAGCCTATGTAAGCCTATGTCTAAACGGCGTGTACAAGTTTGGTAGGGGCTACATTCTTGCAAGTAAATACATAAGACATTCAAAATCATATTTTAGGATACTGTAACGCGTGTGTCCGGGTGAAAAATACGGATAGCTCACTCAACGCAACTGGAGTCGATGCAAACACGGAGGCGATTGACATCAAACAGCCCGCACTTTATTCCCCGCGGAACCCCCACAAGAGTCCGGCACAAACTCCACTTCCGTCCACAGCATTACCCAACAAAACAAAAATAAATGAATGTTTGCAACAGAAGACAGAAAATAATCCGCATACATGGGAGCTCGAGGCGCAGTGTTCACACACACACACACACACACACACACACACACACACACACACACACACACACACACACACACACACACACACACACACACACACACACACACACACACACACACACACACACACACACACACACACACACACACACACACACACACACACACACACACACACACACACACACACAGAACGCAGGCGCTCCAACCAGGGTCGAACGCTCTTAAAGGGGCCACACTATTTTCCTACTCGTTACAATACCTAACATGTCTGTGATATTTGTTTATTTGCCTTGCCTCAAGCTGTAATGCAAATCGACTTTTCAAATTTGAAGATTCATCTATGGTAGCTTGATATTATATTGATGATATATATTACCTACCACTCAAACATTGAATTGAAGTATCATATAGATTCTGTAAAACGGTAACCAATAGACTAGACTACTATAATGACGCTGGCTTGTAAACGTGAGCATCGCGATCATTTGGCGTTTGAAAAAAAAAAATAAAACCCATGAAAATATATTCATATTCATGCTGAAACATATGCCACTGTACCTGGGATGAAGACATTTCACACGCGACGCAAGCAGAACACCTGCATGTGAACTCCTGCAGTGTTCAGGGCTATCATAGTTGTCATGTCAACAAATGTACGTGCTATGCATCCCCTGATGTAGGATGACAGAGTTTACGACAGTAGTAGAGGACAATACTGTTTCCCAACTGTAGGGGGACCCGAGAGCAAAACCTACCTAGTGCTGCTTTAATGGCAAAAGTGTAATTACACTGTATTCAGCACAAACTGGGCTACCATAATATCTAACCAACATGTATGTACATGCTTGTATTTTTGAGAAAAAAATGTTTATGCATGATTTTTGATAAAAAAAATAATAATAATTAAAGCCTCAAAATACACAATAGATATGTTCACAAGACTTTTGACTCCAGGGTCTATTTGCATTGAGTTTTTGCTTCAAACTGATGTGAGAATCATTGAGCCTACTCATTCACATAAAAAATACACTGATTTAAAATTTGTAAGACAGAAGACAAAATAACATAATAGCCCGCATAATGATCTACACAATGAGCTGCATAATGAATGAGCTTCATACCTGACTGAGAGAGCAAAAAAATGCTCTTCTTATTTAGTTGAAATTGTACTTATCTAGTAAATACATCTTGATTTAAGAATGCTTAAATATTTAGACTAGAAACAAGACAATTACTAAGAAGAGCATTTTTTTAAAAACATTTTTTAAACTATTTTTTTAATGTATTTGAAAGTAGTCTCGTGCTAAAAAATGATAATAAATCATTAAAATTAAGATACAATTTATACAAAACGAAATTCACTTTAAAGAAAGCAATTCCTTTTCTACAAAACAAAACTCCAGAATCATTTATTTAGAATGTAGTCATCAAAGGCCTATATTATATTTTAAATTATCCAAAAATGTTTAAATATTTAGACTATAAACAAGACAAAAATGACTAAGAAGAGCATTTTTTCTACATCTTTTGTACTATTTTTATGTTTTTAAAAGTAGTCTCATGCTAAAAAAATTAAATAATAAATAATTAAAATTAAGATACAATTTATACAAAACAAACTCAGTTTACTTACAATAGCCTGATTCTATGTTTCCATTAACCAAGGTAGGCTATAATTATTTTGGGGGAGGTATTTGCCTGTTTTGGTTATTGGGGGGTTACCTCCCCCTATCCCCCCACAAATTACACCCCTGGTGTTTCATTTTATGAAGAGTTAGACAGATGTCAGTCATCGAGCACCGCAACCGAAACAGCAGCCACCTTTTACAGTTCCTCTTGAACCAAAACAACGAGCTTATGTTGCTTTCACGCCATAATTACTGTGATTTGGAAGAGATGGAAAACCATGACATTATACTCGATCGCAACACTTTCAACACAGAAATGAATCTGCAGCAGTCAGGTGGTACAGGTCAGTGCTCTTTAAGTTGTTTATATTCATTATTATTGTAATGTTTTGTGCATTGAGACATGAGGTAGTTTAATGCCGTCTCTTTTCTCATGACGCTTTTGCAGACTGTGTGCGTTCATATGTTTAAATGGAGGTGTGGCTTTGGATAGCACTCTGAAGTGAGGGTGGGATCTCATGCTAGCTGCTCCGAAAATGTCCTACTCCACCTTTAAAGACAACTGAGTTCCCACAGTGTGATATGATTTACATCGGGGATCATGTTTATACAGTCTGACAAGCAACAGTTGTAAATGACTATTATAAATCGTGTGCACCCTGCACACATTTATTGAGTAGAATAATAGAGAATTGCAATAAAACACTTTGCAAGAATGCTTTATGGTTGGGGGAAAGATATTGAAGTCGAAATATCCCATATATAACTTTGTATGTAACGCAGTATAGACATTCTAACTGGCTAAATAATAGTATGTACTAATCAAACACAGAGAAATGACAAAAGGACACTTCAGGAAGTTCATATGGACCGTTTAATGACAGCTAATAGTGCTACACTCTGGGGTTACTGAACAGGATTATGGAATAGTCACATTTCTCTCCTGCATGTATACACACATTTACATGCTCTGAAACATCAGGATCTGGAAAAACCAAGCACAGGATAATAGGAGCTGCTGTGACACTGAGTCATTACAAAGGTAAAAGACAGAAGAGCAAAACCCCAAAGTTTATTTACAATCTTTCTGCTGCACTTCAGTTATATATTTATTTTTGGCAAACTCTCTGTTTAACAAAGGTTTGCACCATACTTTCAATGCTTATGCAATTTTAAAGGGATAGTTCATCCAAAAATATATATATTCCATCACCATTTACTTGCCTTACCTTGTTTCAAACCAGGCCCGGTTCTATGGAGGTACTTGAGGGTGCTAAGCACGTGTAGTGTGAGAGATTAGTAGAGAGATTATGGAAGTAAGAGAGGGCCCTATCATACACCCTGGGCAATGCGATGGCAGGCGCGATGCAAGTGTTTTTTGCTAGTTTCAGCCCGACGCAGTTATCATTTTCACATCCAGCGCCACGTTTTTAAATAGCAAATGCACATCTGTTCGCCCATGGTCTAAAAAGGAGGTGTGTTGAGGTGTATTCTTGGTGCGTTGCAATTTTAAGGCAACGAAAATCGACTCGCTGTATTTTTTGTGTTATTTAAAGGGTAATATGCGCCTATAGGCGGGTTCACAATGTATGTACACTCTGCTTATTACACACACACACATGCAGTAGCACACAAACATGCCAAATATTACAAATAAAAGGATTCCTCTCTGGAGAAGCATTCAGTCTTTCAAATTCCACCATGTAAATAGCGAATCCGCCATGGTGCAAGCGCAACTGGCATTTAAAGGGAATGGGAGATGAGACCGATTGGTTTATTGCATATTACGCCCAAAACAGGTCTTTGCGCATTTTCTAGGCTATGGTTGCGCCCGAAATCAAAGATTTCCCTACTATATAGTATGTGAAAAACAGTATGCCAAAATAGTATGTACAAATACATAGTATTTGAAAACAGTAGCCGCAAATTCCCCGGATGACTTCCGGCGAGATTCTGAAGTGCACATTCAATGGACACTATACTATCCCATTAGGCCACAGAAGAGGATTTATGAATAGAAGCGAAGTGACAGAACTGATGCTAGTATGTCACGTGTCAGTAACAAGTTGGATGTAGTACATCCGAATTTCATATTTCCCATATGCATACTCAGTACACGATTTCGGATGCAGCGCATGTAATTAATTTAGAATTTGAACGTTTTATTTTTCATGCTGCTGAGAGGACCGATGACCAATTACATGCTGCAAAGTTTCAGAAGTGACATCTAAATTTAAATGCGATATTTAGGCCTACTCTTGAAATGGCAATAATTGACTTATGATAACCATAACACGGGACAAAAAATGTCAAAATAGATATGCATTAAGCAATGTAAATACAGGCTAATAGTAAATATTGAAATATTTGTATCAGAACTTTTGAAATTCTATTCCAATTATTTGTGAAAGTAATGACTTAGATAAATAATCTTAAATGTCTCACTGCATTGCTAATCTTATGGTGGAGCGGTTGCTTACACATTACATCTGCACTTTACTAGAGCACCCTCACAAATTTCAGAAGCACCCTCAGTGATTTGATTGTGGAATCGAGCCTGTTTCAAATCAGTATGATTTGGTTTATGATTATAGGTGATATTTTCCATACAAGAAAGTGAATAGGGTTGGACTTAAAAACAACATATCCACATTCAAATATGTTGTGAGTACACATTATCAGTGAATACGGACAAATTTCAGTGGATTATTTTAATGGTACATTTATTGTTCCCATTGATTTTATTTTACGGAAAAGAATACCTTGAAAGATTATGAAAGCCATTCAGGTTTGGAACATCATGACAGGTTCGGAACATCGTAAATGACGACAGACTGTTCAATTTGGGGTGAACTAAATCCCTTTAACTTTCGAGTAGATTAACTGGACATCTTAACTGGTTCTTATAGACATACAGAAGAGAGCTAGGGTTGCATTGATAGGCCATTCAAAAGGATAGGTAGGTCAAATTTCATACAGTGCATATAAAGGAGCTCGTAATTGAAAACGTTCCTGCAATTTCACACAAAGGGCGGGTTTTTCGGGACACCGATTCATTCAGGTTTTCCACTTAAACAGATTTTCAAAACAATCATCCGGTACGTTGACAATACAGACCAGGATTTGACTTTAATCTGTGTCCGGGTGACCATCCCTACAGGTTGGGTTACAATCACATCATCAAGTTATCATGACAGCCTATATTTCAAACAAAGACCAAAAAACACAAGTTGTGTAAAATTGCTCAGTTCCAATCCCAGCGGCCTGATGGAGTCTCATCTGACGAACTGTGAACTGGAGGTTAAAGTGTGCCTTCATCTAGGAGTTTGTTTATCCCGTCGCAGATCTTCCTCAGGTTAAGTCTGTAGTCTTCAGATGGGCCGTACAGCTCGGTCAGGAAAGCCACATCTGCGAAATGGTTGAAAACATGGTCGATTCGCCCGTGGGAGCGCATGGTCAAGTGGTGCTCCACCAGCTCGTGAAGAAGGTCCCTACATTCCATCAGCAGCTCGGAAAGAATGCCGCGGTCGAACGTGTACTCCACCTCGTAAAAGCTTACCACCGTCATGGCTGCCTGGTTCATCTTCTTTTTGAAGCGCTCAACAGTCTCCATCTCATCAGGACTGAACTGGTGGTTCCGGTAGAGAATTCCAATTTTCAGAGCGATCTTGATGACATCTTTGATGATCTTGTGGGCTTCCTTTTTGCTCTTGGTGTATTCACGACTGGCCTTGTAGAGTTCGTCCAGAATCTCGCTGCTGGTGTCGTCCGTGAGGAGGTTTGCCACGGCCATGGTGGCCATTTTACTCAAGATCTTCTTTTGGGCCTGAAGGGCCAAACTCTTGGAGTTGAAGCTCTCTTGCCCTATAAAAAAAAAACAGACAAAGAAAAAAAGCCAAGTTAGCCACTCAAAGATTTTTTTTTTCTCTCTCCCATATAAATCACATTGAATGTCAACAACGTTCTAGAGAACATTTTCAGGCTGCAGCGTTTTGAGCTCCCAGGTCAAGGACGGTATAACAAACATCTCTGTCGAATACAATACTGTGCTGAAAGGCTTAAAACATGAAACATTCAACACATTCATCTGTCTTTTAAAATGTTTTGCTCAAAAAGAAGTGTGAATGTTTTTCTGAACCCTGGTTATTGATGTAACCTCCATTCAGCTGTCATCAAATGAAATGTTCTAACATTTTTAAAAGACTGATACATTCATATGCTTTCGAATTCGGCATCTCATTCCATCTTGACTCTTTTAATTTCAAATTTGAATAAAATGATGGAAGAAAAACTTGTTTTTTTAACACATTAATGTCTTATATTTATTTGTGCTGATTTACCACAGCATAGGACATTATTACGATGCATCTGTTTCTTATGAATCTTGTTCAGATGTTAAATGTTTGGACACTTACATTAATCCACACTTAAAGGGATAGTGATAGGTCACCTTTTAATCACCCTCACGTTGTTCCAAACCAGTATGAGTTTCCAGACAGTTGATTTCCATAGTATTTTTTTTCCTACTATCGAAGTCAATGGGTGCCATCAACTCTCTTGTTCCCATCATTCTTTAAAATATCTTCTTTTGTGTTCAAGAGAACAAAAAAACTCATACAGGTTTGGAACAACTTGACAACATTTTCAATTTAGAACTATCCTTTTAAAGTCAACATGAAATGGCGTGCCATGTTCATAACCCATTCTACTCCCATCATGTTGTGTATT
This sequence comes from Romanogobio albipinnatus, assembly GCA_023566225.1. NCBI lineage: Eukaryota > Metazoa > Chordata > Actinopteri > Cypriniformes > Gobionidae > Romanogobio > Romanogobio albipinnatus. Next base: position 14,380,589 of record CM042251.1, on the reverse strand, counting down.
TCCTAGTAAGATAGGTTGTTCAACAAGAAAAAAAAAAGTATCCACCAAGAACTGATTTGAATCTCTGAATCTTTATATTTGGTGAAATGCATTTATGACAACTCTCAAGAGTGTTTGGCATGGTAATGGGTATGACAATGTTGATATTTTTTGGTCTTGGTGGAATAGATCTTCTACGCCGCTGCTGCAGAACAAGTATGGGACTTGCTACTGCCAATACATACACAACACGCTGCAGTGAGCAAATAAGACATGCTGCTGCTGTACAATATAGTGTCGATGAATTACCCGTAGCAGATCTATACAGGAGCTGGGGAAGGTAGATTTTGAATGTGCGCTGCACTGCTAAGATGCTAACCAAGTCATTGAAGGTTGAGCATGCAAGCTCATTGGCTACTGATACAGCAGGAGACAATCAGCTTTGTCCTATAGAGAAGGATATAATTGCAAGAACCTATTAGCCTGGGCCATATAGAGTTTCATATCTACTACTCCTGATAGTTTTTCTATCAGTGCAGATCTTTGCACACTCTAATGGGTAGTATTGCTCACAAACATTATCAAGAAAAAAACATGAGCGGAGTTCTCTGCATGAAAGTCCCACGACTGGCAGATCAACGTGCTACTTGTTTTCGCTACAATAAGTTATGGAGAATTACTTGAGTAGAGTAAATGTAATTAAATAAAATGTAGAGTGTGTATATTAATTGTGACAGAATGATTGTCATTCTGGTTTATAGTGACAGATTTCACGTAACCATGTGACACATGTGACACCCATGACAACCATGTGATACATCATAATTTTATGATGAGGTAAGTTTTCCTACTCTTCTGACTGATTCAATCCACTAATTCCTGAATTTGTGAGTCTTGATTAATTAAAAGAACCAGCTTATCGTCTTTTTTGTTGGTGAATCAGACACTATTCAGGCTGGATGCAAAACAAAAACATGTTGTTCCCATCATGTGAATGATGTGTTTTCTTGCTATTTTTAAAATTCACATTCAGTTCATTCTACAAGCTCACAACTTAGGTAAAAGGTATTTTTGCCGTGGCTCTGTAGATTCAGCAGGGATGAAAAGTGGTACAGGAAACACTTGTGTACTGTACACTCATTTCCGAGGAAGTACACACTTAAATGTCTCAAAGAAGTGGATTTTAATTTTTTTCTTTGTCTAGCCATGTTCCCTTTTTTGTCCTGTATTTTTGACTCATCTATAATGGACTTCTGGATAACAGTTACAAATCGACCAGGAACTTTAAAGCACATGCTGTCTGGAAAGAATGTCTCCGCAATACAAATTGGAAAACTTGTATTATTAGTTTAGTTCAAAATATGCTTGTCTATGATTGTGTTTTAGACCACATTCAATAGTGTCAATAGTGCAGAACTCTAAATCCAAAGGGATCACAAGCTTATTTCAGTCAGGATGCTGTCTTAGGCCCTGTTTACACCTGGTATTAAGATGCAGTTTCATCAACGTGAAATAGGTGTAAACAGGGTCTAAAACAGTTTGAGCTTGTGCACTTCTGACCACTTCCAGAGGCGGTCAAAACACATTCAACTGGATTGCTTTTTCTTGCTCATGATGTAACATGTAGATGCTCATGTGGCCGAATGCGATCAAGCAGCCATAAAAGATAGCCTAAATGTTTTAAGAATGCGTGCCAAAACAATCGATTGTAACTTTGCTATGTTGTGCCAAAACACATGGATTGCGATCAAAATAGCCATTACCTTTCTTATCCTTTCTACTAATGTCCTTCCCCGCTCGCTCATAAGCAGAGTAATGGCTTTATTTATTCAATCATATTTGTGTGCACACTTTGCGCTCCCTCAAAAGTGATGTAAAGTGTGAGGAAATAAGAAGGGAGGATCTAGGCCAGGGGTGTCCAATCCTGCTCCTGGAGGGCCACTGTCCTGCATAGTTTAGCTACAACCCCAATTAAACAAACCTTAACCAGCTAATCAAGGTTTACTAGACATACTAGAAACTTTCCAGGCAGGTGTATTGAGGCAAGTTGGAGCTAAACTCTGCAGGACAGAAGCCCTGGCTCCAGAAGAATGTTTGGACTCCCCTGCACTCTAAAAAACTCTGGGTTAAAAACAACCCAAGTTGGGTTGAAAATGGACTAACCCAGCAATTGGGTTGTTTTAACTTAAAGATTGGGTTGTTTTATGCAAAAATTTAACCCACTTATTGGGTTAAAACAACCCAATTGCTGGGTTAGTCCATTTTCAACCCAACTTGGGTTGTTTTTAACCCAGCATTTTTGTGTGTGATTTTGAGTGTGGTCTAGACAATATCTGAACATAAGTGCATGTTAAGACCAGGGACCAGATTTACTAACAGTTTAAAAAAAACAAAAAAAAACAAAACCTACTGTCAGTGAAAAATTTGCGCTGAAAAGGCATGGACAAGTTATTTTTGCGGCTGACCTTATTGCATATGCATTTGTAGGACTTTCCCTTTCAGACGCAAAATTTATGGGAGGAGAGCATTAATGGTGATTTACTAAGGTTTTTGCTAGTCAATTTACTGGTATTTGCACCATTTTTTAATGCCCAAAAAAGTAAGTCTCAAACCAGTCGATAATGTGCACTGTTACAACATATTTTGTTACATTTTGGAGTTTTGAAGGGTTCGGTTTGAGCAGATGTTTAATACCATCATCACTCTCCGCATCAGTGCACATTTCCCAGTATATTCAGCATCTGGCTCATATTCGCAATCTCAAACATATTCTCAAAACTATAATTTTCAACATCTTCAAAATCAATATTTTGATCGCTTCACCAGATCCACTATCAAGTGACAGTGACACTAATATCTGATTGCGTTCAAATAGAGTCATTTCAAGCATTGCTGAGGATACTTCCTATTCTTTTGTTTTCTGCCTGCGGTAACTATGAGTGAAATGTCACTTCATCATTGTTTATCGGACCTCATGGAATAAAGGGAAATTGCACCTATTCAGTCATCAAAGATTCAAGATTCAAAGATTTATTGTTGTGCAGAAAAAAAAACTTACTCTTTTACACACCTTGGGTCAATATAAACGACCCTATACAATTTTTTTTACAAAAAATGAATGGGAAAACATCCATCCATCCATCCATCTTCTTCCGCTTATCCGGGGCCGGGTCGCGGGGGCAGCAGTCTAAGCAGAGATGCCCAGACTTCCCTCCGCCTAGACACTTCTTCCAGCTCTTCCGGGGGGACACCAAGGCGTTCCAAGGCCAGCCGGGAGACATAGTCCCTCCAGCGTGTCCTTGGTCTTCCCCGGGGCCTCCGCCCGGTTGGACATGCCCGAAACACCTTCCCGGGAAGGCGTTCAGGAGGCATCCGGAACAGATGCCCGAGCCACCTCAGCTGTCCCCTCTCGATGTGGAGGAGCAGCGGCTCTACTCCGAGTTCCTCCCGAGTGACTGAGCTTCTCACCCTATCTCTAAGGGAGCGCCCAGCCACCCTGCGGAGAAAGCTCATTTCGGCTGCCTGTATCCGGGATCTTGTCCTTTCGGTCATGACCCAAAGCTCATGACCATAGGTGAGAGTAGGAACGTAGATTGACCGGTAAATCGAGAGCTTCGCCTTACGGCTTAGCTCTTTCTTCACCACAACAGACCGGTACATCGACCGCATTACTGCAGAAGCTGCACCGATCCGTCTGTCAATCTCCCGTTCCATCCTCCCCTCACTCGTGAACAAGACCCCTAGATACTTGAACTCCTCCACTTGGGGCAGGAACTCTCCACCAACCTGAAGTGGGCAAGCCACCCTTTTCCGACTGAGGACCATGGCCTCGGATTTGGAGGTGCTGATCCCCATCCCAGCCGCTTCACACTCGGCTGCAAACCGTCCCAGTGCATGCATGAATGGGAAAACATTATTTTATTATTATTTTCTTGTTATATTGTTTATAATGAATTGAATGGGGAATACTAAGAAGATTAATGTTGATGTCTACTTAAAAAAAATTAATGAGGAGGGTAGTGAATAATGTCCTGGGTCACTAAAGACTATGCATTTAAGGGTTAATTTGCTTGTCATCAGTAAATCAGCACATGCCGGACTTTCTACTACCATTGGTGCTTTTTTGGAATGGCGCTATCACGCTAATTTGCCCTGTTTAGTAAATCTGGCCCCAGGTGTAAACGTTAAGGCGTTTTAGCTGATCACTTCTGACTGGATCACTGAAAATGCATCTTAATACCTGGACGCATCTTAATACCTGGTGTAAACAGGGCCTTAGAAGGTAGCTGCCGACAAGGCAGCTCGCAAGTTTTGGGAACAGAGCTAGGTGACCGTATAAGGCCATCGCTGTATCTCATAGTGTGTGGGCTTATCTTGGGCTGAGCTGGTGAGATGGCACAGAGAGGAGTCTATTGCTTTGTCGTGTTTATCTGTAGGAGGCGTGGGCAATCTGAGAGCAAATTTTATTTAGATACCTCCCAGTTCAAATTACACACTACAGACGTGATTAACATTACAGAACCAAATACAGAGAAGCTGTTCTGTCCTGGACTCTGTAGAGAGCCGTCACTCTCGCTTACTGCCTCACACAAATCATATGTCAGCGAGTGGTCTGGAAAATACGTCATTTGAGAATGCCACTGAATGCCACAGAATGGCACGTGAATGCCACACAAATGCCTGACTGGAGCTCCAGTCGCATCATTTCATATAAAGAAAGCCAGAGTGAAGTTCACTTCTATGCACACAAGTCTGGCTGCCAGGTGAGATGACCGAGGCATGACCTTTAGCAAGTGTCCCTGACAGGAATGATGATGATCACTCTGTATGACAAACTGGTTAACACAATTGTTGCTGCTGTAGCTCAGCTGGTAGTGCTTGACACTAGCAGCACAGAGGTCCCTTGTGAAAAAGAAGTACACTTTAGCATCGCATATTTATTTTATTTGAATGCTTTTTGTAAGTAGGACTTAAGTACATCTTTATATGTAATTTCATAATTGCTTCTATTGTCTTTGAAATATGGTTGTACAAATGTACTGACAATAATTTATGCTAAACTAAAGAAATACCTTATTGTTAAAAGATTTGAAGTAGACTTTTTCACAAAGGGTCATGGGTTTGATTCTTTCATGTACTGGTAAAATGTACATTAGTTGCACTTTAAGTGGCTTTCAAAATAATTGTGGCTATCATATTATAAAAAGAAAGATGGTTGGGGGTGGGAGTTGGGGGGGACACACCAAATGTTGTGTTGCTTGTCGGGTTTTCAGTGGTGGAAGATATTGTTACATGTTGTATTGCACATGCGGATGTGAATATACGCTATTGCAGTTCTTTATTGAAACTAAACTGCAATGATGTCTTGTTCATAAATCATCATTGATGTGACATCACAACCATGAACTCATACGCATAAGGCTGCCCATGTTTACATCAGTGTTCAGCAAATTATATGTTAACATGTGGAGATTATCATAATGGAGGCAATTTACATATAGAAGTCTTAAAGGTACATTAACCTATTTCAACACGTTGCCATTATGTAACTGGTCCTACTCGACCAGCTCTGAGCGAGAGGCGGGCACCACTAACAAGGATGCTATAGACCACAGCTGCTCGCTTCCTCAGCTCATGTAAATCATTTGTTCTTATTCAAACTACATAGCATTATATATATATTGTTTTTTCTGTGCATTCGGCCTGCATAAAACAAGAAAGATGTTTCATATTAACCAACACAGACTTTTTTAAAAGCCAACCATTAAGAATTGGCTCTGACACTCCTGGCAGTTGGTTTTGCAGTGCACAGGCGTTTGACTGTGCCTGCATCAGTGTCAGCGCTGTCGTTTGTTGTTGTTGTGAATCGGGGCTTTGTTTACCATCACTCTCTGTGGTGATGTAAAGTCAGTGAGTGACAGACACGACCTGAGGCATCAACACACACCAGATCAACCTGACACTGACCAGCTACACGGGCGTTTCTGCTCTTTTGGCATTGGGCCATGTTGTTGTCAGGGGCAATAGAGAGAGTCATACAGGTGAAAACTAAGGTGTTCACTAGAGAGCAAGAGGAGTTCACTAATAAGGAATTTCATTAACTAACAGTGTTTATGCACATGCACTGTCTGCATTGGTTTAGGATTCACTGATGCAAAATGCAAATCAGGTAAAGGCATAAACAAATCCAAAGAAATGTGAGCTTTAGGCTGTCAGCACGCGCAGTTCCCCATCTTGCTAAAGGAATGCTAAATTGGGGAGGATGCCACAGTCTATCTAGATATGGCATGTGACGCTCTTCTCCATTATTGAATAAGTACTCATGAGTTATTGATAACTGAAAAAACATTCCTTTGTAAAAATGTTCAGTTGTTCTTTACGTTGGCTTTGCAAAATGAATTGCAGCATGTTAGATTTCAGAACATTTTACAGGCCAACTGACATTTGCTTGGTTAGCACTCCCTGCTCTTATCCATGTAGGAATGCATGGATGGGCTGGGAGTTCTTGCCCAGAACAACAGCATGTGCATAAGGTATTTTGGATTATTTCAGGTCTACACCACCCCTTACAAACCGATTTAATTTGATTCGATAATTTGATTCAATTTAATTCGGATTGACTTCCATTGAGGTGTTTACATGAAGGCTTTTCAATCTGATTGAGGGTGATTCCTATTTGATTATTTGGGTGAATGTAAAAATAGCTAGTGAAGAACAACCGGAGCGTAAAAAAACACACAAATTAGATTTTAAAAAAATTCTAATTATGAGACCAGCGCATATAAGGCCTAGTTAAACGGGACTGCGGGTGGGTAGTAAGGCAAAAGATGTATGTGTTTATTGAATTTCCCCTTAAAAAAAATAAACACTCAAAAGATGGGGATGTGTAGAACTTAATGAATTACAGTCGTTAAAAGGTGATAAAAGCTTTTTGTAACCTATTGGCTGGTGGACCAGTTAGAAAACAGTCTGCACTGGATTTTCCAGAAAGTAAAGATATTATCTCTCAAAAGTAGCCTCTTTATTTTGCTGTCATAATAGTGTGCTGGGTTCCTGCTTTATCCTGCTAACTTTATCATGTGTTTGGAACAAAAGAGCACAGCTGAAGGAGGAGAATGAGGAATGCTCAATGCCTGCATGACCTCCACACACACAACAAGCTAAACCCACTTAAGTCTATGACTGATTTGTTTTTGTTGTTGAAAAAAAAAAAGATTAAAAAAATCAGTCAGCATTCATCCAATTAAAACTCTTCCGGCTCTGTTCCTTTCGTATTTTCATCTGACCATCTGTGTCTGTTTGCTGTGTTCAGGCTGTTGCTGTGGTGTGTAGAAATCAGATGCTGCACTGTACATGCTGGATGACATTAGTGAAGTCAATGATTCTGTGCTTGGTTTGATTTGATTATGTCTTGGGTTTTTTTTAGGTATTGAACTACAGCCATTGATTTAGCATTTCAAACCTAGAAAACTTTTGGTGTAACACATGGGCGTCACTAGGCCCTTTTTAGGGGGGCTTCAGCCATCAGCAGAGGTGTAAGCATCTATCTGAGCCTCATTGGTCTGTCACCGCTCAACAATGTCAAAATGTTTGAGAAAACCAATCAAATCAGAGTAGGCGGGCATTATGTACGCACAGAAGCTGCTGAGCTGCTTCTTTAAGTCAGAAATGTAAACTTTTGTCTTATTTCGCCATTTTGATTTGAAATAGGTAATGCCATTTATAATATAATTAACAAATAAGAAATATTAAAAAAGCTGTTTTATAGGATCATAAGATTAGTAATGAATGTGTGCATATTGTGCATTAAACATATGTTTACTTTCTTCACTGACAAAAATGGAAAATCAGTCATATCTGCTCACTGACATGGTTTTCAAGCTATTGTTATCTAATTTGTTGTAGATCATAGAAATCAAAATTTTCTCGAGGGGCCATACCCCCAAACAAAATAATAAACAGCCAATATCCTAATATGCATACTAATAAGCTACTAGTTTGTAGTGAGAATTGGACCCTAAACTAAAGTCTTAACAATTTTTTTTTCATACCCTCACTGGGGGCTGAGCCCCCCTAAAATGAAAATCCTAGAATCGCCCCTGGTGAAACAATTAGTTTGAAAAGTGTGTAGGGACAGCCAATTGATCGTTTGTGTTCATGTGTTTGCATATTCACTTGCATTTCAATTGACCATCTGTAGGAAAATGAGGTGGGATGATTTTAAATATACATGACACACCTTTCTTTGTACGATAGACAGGTTTATGTTTCACAAAGTGATTTATGCCTTTTGAAATATGTACTTGAGCCAAATGGCTAAACAAACTGCCAGAAAAAAAAAAAAAAATCATAATATTTTTATTTCCCCCTCATAATTTTCCGTTCTGTGACATGTCAAATACTTTCATGAAGGGTATCCCAGTCCCAGAGGAAGAAGGAACATTTTATTTCTCATAGAACACTCTCAGAAAAAAACTATTAGGACGATTCGGGGCCCACACAAAAACAAAACATCAAATCAAATCAAATCACTTTATTGTCACTCTACCATATGCACAAGTGCAACAGTAGGTGAAATTCTTAGGTGCAGTTCCGAGCAACATAGCAGTCATGACATGACATGTACAACATTTAAGCAACAACAGATTACACATCTGATGCGCACACAATTACTCACAGCACAGTATACACTACAATAAACAATAAATAATTTACACAATGTGAGTGTAGTTCTCACAGCTTTAAAGATTATACACATACTTACAATATACATATACTTAAAACAATATACACTAAACATACATTAAACAATAACAGTATACATTAAGCTATAGTAATAATATACAATGTACAGTATACAATATGTTCACAAATTGAAATCCAAAGGGCAATAGATGCTGTATGATAAATAAATGTGTATATAATGTGTGTGTATCTACAGTGGGTTGTGCTGAGTGATATTCTGTCCAGTGTGTGTTATGATACTGATGGATCAAGAGTTAAGTAGTCTGATTGCTTGTGGGAAGAAGCTGTTCTGGAGTCGGCTGGTGCGTGTTCTAATGCTGCGGTACCGTCTGCCTGACGGCAGCAGTGAGAGCAGCCCATGGTTCGGGTGGCTAGAGTCTCTGATGATCCTCTGAGCTCTCTTCACACACCGCCTGGCGTAAATGTCCTGGAGGGAGGGAAGCTCACCTCCGATGATGCAGCTGGCCGTGCGCACTACCCTTTGCAGGGCTTTGCGGTTGCGGGCGGTACTCTTGCCGTACCAGGTGGTGATGCAGCCAGTCAGTAGACTCTCTATGGTGCAGGTGTAGAAGCGTGTGAGGATGTGGTGGTTCATTCCAAACCTCCTCAGCCGTCGCAGGAAGAAAAGGCGCTGATGAGCCTTCTTCACAACGGCCTCGGAGTGGACGGACCATGAGAGTTCCTCTGTGATGTGGACACCGAGGAACTTGAAGCTGCTGACTCTCTCCACCGGTGCTCCATTGATGGTGATGGGGCGGTGTTCTCTCTCATTCCTCCTGAAGTCGACCACCAGCTCCTTGGTCTTGCTGACGTTGAGGGAGAGGTTGTGCTCCTGACACCACCGTGTCAGAGTGTGCACCTCCTCTCTGTAGGCCGTTTCATCATTGTCGGTGATAAGACCTACCACCGTCGTATCGTCAGCAAACTTGATGATGTTATTGGAGCTGTGGATTGCCACACAGTCATGTGTGTACAAGGAGTACAGGAGTGGGCTGAGAACACAGCCCTGAGGGGCTCCAGTGTTGAGAGTCAGTGATGATGAGATGTTACTGCCCATTCTGACCACCTGGCGTCTGTTTGACAGGAAGTCCAGGATCCAGCTGCATAACAAGCTGTTTAAGCCTAGAGCCCGGAGTTTCATGTCAAGTATGGAGGGCACAATGGTGTTGAATGCTGAGCTGTAGTCCACAAACAGCATTCTCACATATGTGTTCCTCTTTTCCAGGTGGGAGAGAGCAGTGTGTATAGTGGATGAAATGGCATCATCAGTGGAGCGGTTTGTGCGGTATGCAAACTGCAGTGGGTCCAGTGAGGGGGGGAGAACAGAGCAGATGTGGTTTCTGACTAGTCTCTCAAAGCATTTGCTGATGATGGGGGTCAGAGCAACAGGACGCCAGTCGTTTAAGCAGGTGGTTTTTGACTGCTTAGGTACAGGCACAATGGTGGACGTTTTAAAGCATGTGGGGACCACAGACAGGGAGAGGGACAGGTTAAAAATGTCCGTGAAAACTCCAGCCAGTTGGTGCGCGCACGCTCTGATCACACGGCCCGGAATGCCGTCTGGACCCGCTGCTTTACGGACGTTCACCCGCCGGAAGGATCGGGTTACATCCGCTAAAGATACGGAGAGTGCACTAACCTCTGTATCTTCAGCCGCGAGCTCTCTCTCCGCGAGGGCGGTGTTAGTTCCCTCAAAGCGAGCATAGAAGGTGTTTAGCTCGTCCGGAAGAGAGGCAGCGGTGTTCACGGTGGAGTTTGTGTTCCCTTTGTCGTCCGTGATGGTGTTAATTCCCCTCCACATGCTTCTAGAGTCGGTGGTGTTGAACTGTCCTTCAATCTTGTCCCTGTACTGGCGTTTTGCTGCTCTGATGGTTTTCCGGAGGGCATAACTTGCTTGTTTATGCTCCTCCGCATTACCGAAGTTAAAGGTGAAGGTCCGCGCATTGAGTGCCGCGCGAACATCCCCATTTAGCCACGGCTTCTGGTTAGGGTACAGCCGTATTGTTCTGGTCGGAACAATGTCTTCTACGCACTTCCTGATGAAACATAGAGCAACCATTGACTACCATAGTATTTTTTCCACTACTATAGTAGTCAATGTTTGCTCTATCTGCTTTGTTACAAACATTCTTCAAAATATCTTCTTTTGTGTTCAGCAGAACAAAGAAATTCACACAGGTTTGGAACAACTTGAGGGTGAGTAAATAATGACAGAATTTTGCAATTTTGGGTGAACTATCCCTTTAAGTGTGATTAGAGTGTGATTAGATTACACTTCCCTGACTGTTTCTTAACACACTTGAGTACACTTTTAAAAAGTGCATTTCTTAATGTCAAATTAAAAGTTTACTCTAAAGCACATTTAAAGCACTTGATGTTTTAATATTTTTTTCATGCTTTAAAGACGTACACTCATTTAATTGACTATTATACTAAATCACATGTAAAGTTCTTGATTATAATTTCAGCATACAACTGTAACATAAATGCTTGCCAATTCACCAGTACACTGTTTCAAAGACAATTATGACTATATTTACAATTATGACAATTATTGTGAAGACAAAGCAATTATTAAATTACATATAAAGATGTTAAAAACAAAGGGTCCCAAAGGGTCAAAAACATATGCATTTATTTAGATTTAATATAAATTTGAACTATACATTTTCAGCTTTCAAAACATTACATTCAGTTTAAATTGTCTTTTAAATTGTATTATTTCCGTATTAAGTACACTTTTTAAAAGTGTACTTCTTTTTCACAAGGAATACCATGGTAAAATCATAAAACCAAAAACTATATATATATATATATTGTTACTTTTTGTGTCATATTTGCAATGGTTGCGAGTTCTGATGGATAATCTGGATAATAATGACTGCAGTGTGTCTCAGTGTGCGAGCAATGAGCCTGGGGCATTCTGCTACCCATAATCCTCCTGTCATACCAGTCATTTATGATGGAGTCACAGAGATGGAACTGCTAATGACTACTGTGGTGTCACAACATCACACTTAAATTCACCTGACAAGCTCGCAACTCCAGATTCGAGAAGTGGTACAAGAAGCCGCTGGGGTAATGAGTGTGTGTGTGTGTGTGTGATTAACACAAGCTTGTCACAGTGTGTGTGCGCCACAAATAGACATTATTAGGGGTATTTTTGGTCCTCCAGCGGTGTCTGTGTGTGTGTAGGTGGGTGTATTTGTGTCTCCCAAGGGCTAGAATCACTGTAAATTTAATCGGCATTGTCAGCGTGGCCAGTTTTAAAGACTGATGAAGGAAACAGGCAAAATATAAATAAATAAATAAATAAAACAAATATTGCAATTCAGTTAACTTAACTGGTATTATTAGAAAACAAACCTTAATGAGGGAGTGTGTGGAAGTATGTGTGCATACAAGTTTAGTTATATTAGTTAAATATGCAAGGGCTTATTTTCTCTTTTTTTTAAATGTCCTCACAAATTTAGTGAAACATCAAAAACCAACTTCTGAAGTGTTCCACGTTATTTGAAAGACTCATAAATCAGCCAAATCAGGTTTTGCCTTAAAGGGATAGTTCAACTAAAAATTGACTAACCCTCGTGTGATTTCAAACACTCTTTCTTGGAACATAATACGATGTTTTGAGAAATGTCTGATTATTTGTCTCTCCATACAATGGAATTCAATCATCACCAAAACTGTTTGCTTAAAAATTCTTCAAAATATCATCTTTTGTGTTCTGCAGAAGAAAAAAGTTTCGGAATGACAAGGTTTGGATTGACATGAGTGTGACAACACTTTCATTTTTGGGCTAACTATCCCTTTAAATTGACTGATATCAACAGGTTTGTGAGAGGGTTATTATTAGGGGCAGGTTTAAGTTTGGGGTTTACCCAAACAGCTATGGTGCACTATATTGGGACACCCCTTCAAATCATTGAATTCAGGAGTTCCAATCACTTCTATGGCCAAAGGTGTATATAATCAAGCACCTCGGCACGCAGACTGCTTCTACAAACATTTGTGAAAGGATAGGTTGCTCTCAGCAGCTCAGTGAATTCAAGCGTGGTCCGTGATAGGTTGCCACCTGTGTAATAAGTCCATTCATGAAATTTCCTCACTACTAAATATTCTACAGTCAACTGTTAGTGGAATTTTAACAAAGTGGAAGCAATTGGGAACAACAGCAACTCCGCTACGAAGTGGTAGGCCACGTAAAATCACAGAGCGGGGTCAGTGCATGCTGAGTTGGACAGTGTGCACAAGTCGCCAACTTTCTGCAGAGTCAATAGCTACAGTTCTCCAAACTTTGTGTGGCCTACAGATTAGCTCAAGAGCAGTGCGTAGAGAGCTTCATGGAATGGGTTTCCATGGCCGAGCAACTGCTTCCAAGCCTTACATCACCAAGTGCAATGCAAAGCGTTGGATGCAATGGTGTAAAGCACGCCACCACTGGACTCTAGAGCTGTGGAGATATGTTCTCTGGAGTGACAAATCACTCTTCGCTCTCTGGCAATCCAATGGACGAGTCTGGGTTTGGTGATTGCCAGGAGAACGGTACTTGCCTGACTGCATTGTGCCAAGTGTAAAGTTTGGTGGAGGGGGGATTATGGTGTGGGGGTTGTTTTTCAGGGATTGGGTTTGGCCCCTTAGTTCCAGTAAAATGAACTCAATGCTTCAGCATACCAAGACATTTTGGACAATTTCATGCTCCCAACTTTGTGGGAACAGTTTGGGGATGGCCCCTTCCTGTTGCAACATGACTGCGCACCAGTGCACAAAGCAAGGTCCACAAAGACATGGATGAGTGAGTTTAGAGTGGAGACTGAGAGCCAGGCCTTCTCGTTCAACATCAGTGCCTGACCTCACAAAATGCGCTTCTAGAAGATTAGTCAACATTTCCCATAAACACACTCCTAAACCTTGTGTAAAGCCTTCCCAGAAGAGTTGAAGCTGTTATAGCTGCAAAGGGTGGGCCAACTCCATAATAAACCCTACGGATTATGAATGGGATGTCATTAAAGTTCATGTGCATGTAAAGGCAGGCATCCCAAAATGTTTGGCATCGAGAATGCCAGCATGGAAAACATGGAATCGAGAAAAGAGCAAAAAAGAGCAAAGCTTACATTTTCTAAACCGAAAACATATCCCCACCAAAATAAACAAGGTGAAAAAGAACACAACTAGGCGGTACACAAGTAAAGTCTAACAAGACGTGGAAAACAACACAATAGAAAAAGAAAACATGACAAAATTGTGTTCTGTCTATATGAACTGCATGTATATATGGAGTTTCAAACACTGTCATTTTACAGAATGCTTTGTGATGCTTCAGGCTGAAGAGAGACCATAGCGCGTAATGCTTGTCCGCAGACTCTGGATGTTTAGTTTAAAAATGGCGTGGAATGGAGCGCATACACAGTTGTGAGTTATAGAAAGACAATGAGAGAATTTAGTTTAGAATCAGATAAAATGCTGTTACAGAAGGGGAAGTTCAAAGCCCTGATTGCTTAGAGTAATGCATTAGATTCAATGTATCAGTGTATTATACCTGCTTGCCTGTATATATACTTGCCTGTAGAACGTCCATTAAGTAAATAATGTCATAAGGACATTCCATGAACGTTGTTCGGAACATTTTCTCTCAACTTTACAAGAAGTTATACACATTTTTAATAACGTTATAAGAACGTTCCACGAACATTATTTTAAGTCTTGTCATTATCATTTTGTCCTAACGTTTACATAACATTTAAAGAACGTTAGTGAAGTTATGGGAGTGTTCCCTGTTAGCTGGGGTACAGCTAACTCTTTTTGAGGTGGGTATAAAAAATGTGTGTGTGTGTTTGTTTGTTTTAGCACATTCATGTCTTAACTAACTTAAGCATATTTTGGGGACAAATTTGGACCCAGAGGTGAACTGAACCTGACAAAACCTCCTTTTGGGGATATCCTCATTTGTACAAACAGTATAAAAGTTTTTACTTTTTTTAATTGTACAAATGCAGAAAGTTGTCTGATAGTGTTAGGTTATTTATTACTAATAAAAACAATACAAGTCTATGAAATGTCCCCATTTAGATTAGCATGTGTTTGTGCAGATGGAGGGGATGTTCATCAGATGCGCCATCTTGCTGCGTTTAGTTTAATCTTGGTGTGGAAAGCGTCATCTGCCAGTGATTAAGTTTATTACAGTTTATATTTGCAAGTGTTTATATCCTCACTCCTGCTGAATTAATAAGCACTTATCATGATGTTTTACAGCTGTTGACACACTTAAAATTGGAATAAAGAGAGACTCACTCAAAAATGACAGTTCTGTCATCATTTAATTATACCCTCGTGTTGATTTAAACCTGTTTGACTTTTGTGGACCATACTGTAAGAGGATATGCTTTGGAAAATGTCCAGGCTGTTTTTTTTTCTACCGTGAAAGTGAATGGGGATGAAGGTTGTCATGGTTGTAATATACTTTACAAATATACTTAAGTGTGAACTAAATGTAATGTTTTCAGACACTTCATTGCATGTTATTTAGCCTGACGTCGTTATATCTCAATTCTAGTCAGAATATGAGTCTGATACTGCTCCATTGGGCTGTGATTATGGGGCGTGTTTCAACCGAACCAGGAAAGAAAATGTCTCTGCACTCAATTGGATAGACCTACCAAGCAGAGCAACGGAGCGACGCATAGTTGTCAACAGAACTCAACTGCACGCACACTGGAAGAAGTAGAAGAAGAGAATGAGTGTAAACGATCTTTGCCGGTGTTGTAAAAAAAGAATTTAAGGATACACAGAGTACTTACCAACACAATCATCATTTTTGAGAGAAATAGTAAAGGTGAATGCATATACGAACAAGTTCTCCGTTTAGGATTAGAACGAATTCAAGTGGATGATTACGTTACTGTTGATCATCTGTCCATCATCATATAAAGCCTGCCCTGACAATGTGATTGGTCCGAACTGCCCTGGTTCGAGTATAGTTGCTCCACAACGGATCAATTCCAGACCGAACTTCCCGGCCTCAAATGTTGTGGGCAAGGCTAAATTCGGCTGGCATTCAGGCTGCATGTTATTTACAATTACATGAAAATGTATAATAAAACAGTCCAAAAGCCTCTACAACACAAAATAAGTTCAATCATATAGGTTTTGATTCCTGTAACTTTTCCTGCCTCCTGTACCAAAACACAAAATGTCACAGTCACTGAACTGTTCTACTGTTTGATTTAGGTCTGTGATGAGAGAGTAAATTCAGCGGGATCTGACAGCAGGTGTGTAGTTGCGTTCAGTTGTGGTTGGACACAGCAGTTGAAAATAACTTGTCACATATTATCACTATATAGTGTGGGACTATTTTACATTCCCCTTTTTCACTCTTTATATGTTTACAGATCAGTGAAAAACCAGTGAATGGGTTTGTCAGCTCAAAGCAACAAGCTGAGTCAACACACCATCAGCACTGCTTGCTTGTGTGTGTTGTGTATGTGTGTTTATTCTGATCCATCATTTAATGTCCTGCATCACGCATCCTGATAGTTCTCATTCATGTAATTACATTCAACTCATATCAAAAGGTCCGTACCAAAGTTCAAAGTGTAACAATCAATCACTGAATGTGTCTGATGTTTATTGCACATACTAAATAAGCGAGAGACAAGGAGAAAAAATAGATTTAGTTTTCCCAGGTTGAAAAATGAGTCCTCTTTAATATGGTATTAAAGAGAAGGATATTATTTTCCTAAAACAAGCATTACTATTAATATTGCTCATATGCAGGGGCACCTTAAAGGGATAGTTCACCCAAAAATGAAAATTCTATCATCATTTACTTACCCTCAAGTTGTTCCAAACCTGTATGAGTTTCTTTGTTCTGCTGAACACAAAAGAAGATATTTTGAAGAATGTTTGTAACCAAGCAGATAGAGCAACCATTGACTACCACAGTAGGAGAAACAATACTACGGTAGTCAATGGTTGCTCTATCTGCTTTGTTACAAACATTCTTCAAAATATCTTGTTTTGTGTTCAGCAGAACAAAGAAACTCAGACAGGTTTGGAACAACTTGAGGGTGTGTCAATGATTCATTTTTGGGTGAACTATCCCTTTAAGTATGAGGTGAAGAATGATGCCTCATGTTGTGCAGCTTGTTGAGGAATAATCAACTTTTATTTTCCTAGGCAATCCGATTTATTTTGATTGTTGTTATGATTGGATAGATGATAATGGACAAAAAAAAATACCTTAGATATACTGAAGGAGGGATACGAGTCATATCCAGAGCTCAGAATAGTATAGAGCAGTGGTTCTTTTCATGCCAAGCACCATTCATAGTTTGATTAAATCCATAGATGTGGTTGATTAAGCACAGTTTCATCAACATGCCACAGACATCCGCTTCTGCTTCTTCCGGTCATGTGTATGTGGGGTAAACAGCGCTTTATCATATTAGATACATATGAGTGTGTTGAAAGTTATGTTATGATGCTACTCTGTGCATTCGCTTGGCGGCTACTATGAGACACTTGTTGCACACTGCAGTAAGCTAGATCGATATTAGGCATGGTAAAACATGGTACTCGCGGTAAATCAAGAAAACAAGACTAACTGTGTTGAGCTATATAACAATGATTAGTTTCCTGTCTATGAATGTATCCAAACAGTTGCTTACCTGTCTAATAAAACACATAATATATTGAAGTGTTTGGTGTTTCCATGGTTTCTACAAAATAAATTGATGGTAACGCAGATATGATGTCATTATTAGGCGACGCACCGTCACGGTCCGTGTCCTGGTTAAAATTGCTTATTTCTCTGGATTTAAAAATTCTTACACAGGTACACAGGTCAACAAAATATATAACATTGTTCTGGTTTTTGGATATTTTAATCCAAAAATCATATTGTGCCTTTAACAATAAAAAAATGGAGTACAACTTTTCTCTGTGAGAAGCAATATCTTGCCTTTCGTAGATCACCTCGTACACTCTGATCATTGTGTGATCAAAAAATCTTGAAGGATCATGTGACACTGAAGACTGGAACAATGGCTGCTGGAAATTCAGTTTTGCTGTCACAGGAATAAGTTACATTAAATAATACACCGATCGGGCATAACATTTATGACCACCTTCCTAATATTGAGTTGGTCCCCCTTTTGCTGCCTGACGGGTCATGGACTCCACTAGACCCCTGAAAGTGTGCTGTGGTATCTGGCACCAAGATGTTAGCAGAAGATCCTTTAAGTCCTGTAAGTTGCAAGGTGGGGCCTCCATGGATCAGACTTGTTTGTTCAGCACATCCCACAGATGCTCGATTGGATTAAGATCCGGGGAATTTGGAGGCCAAGTCAACACCTCAAACTCGTTGTTCTCCTCAAACCATTCCTGGAACATTTTTGCTTTGTGGAAGGGCGTATTATCCTGCTGAAATAGGCCAAAACCACCAGGGAATACCGTTTCTATGAAAGGGTGCACATGGTCTGCAACAGTGCTTAGGTAGGTGGTACGTGTCAAAGTAACATCCACATGGATGGCAGAACCCAAGGTCTCCCAGCAGAACATTGCCCAAAGCATCACACTGCCTCCGCCGGCTTGCCTTCTTCCCATAGTGCATCCTGGTGCCATGTGTTCCCAAGGTAAGCGAAGCACACACACCCGGCCATCCATGTGATGTACGTGATTCATCTGACCAGGCTACCTTCTTCCATTGCTCTGTGGTCCAGTTCTGATGCTCACATGCCCACTGTTGGTGCTTTCAGTGGTGGACAGGGGTCAGCATGGTCACTCTGACTGGTCTATGGCTATGCAGCCCCATACGCAACAAACTGCGATGCACTGTGTATTCTGACACCTTTCTGTCAGAACCAGCATTAACTTCTTGAACAATTTGAGCTACAAGTTGCTCGTCTGTTTGACCGGACCACACAGGCCAGCCTTCGCTCCCCACGTGCATCAATGAGCCTTGGCCACCCATGACCCTGTTGCCAATTCACCACTGTTCCTTCCTTGGACCACTATTGATAGATACTGACCACTGCAGACCGGGAACACCCCACAAGAACTGCAGTTTTGGAGATGCTCTGATCCAGTCGTCTAGCCATCACAATTTGGCTCTTGTCAAACTCGCTCAAATCCTTACGTGTGCCCATTTTTCCTGCTTCTAACACATCAACTTTAAGGATAAAATGTTCACTTGCTGCCTAATATATTCCAGCCACTAACAGGTGACGTTATGAAGAGATGATCAACATTGTTGTTATTCACTTCACCTGTGAATTCACTTCATAATGTAATGCCTGATCGGCGTTATTACAGTAGAAAGCTGCTTGTTTACTGAATTGTTGCTAAATTAGCCCCTCCTGTTTCCATTGTAATTACTGCAAATGCACTGTTCATACCAGTGCAGAAAGTCCAAATTATTGTTTAACCAACATGTCAGGTGCCTTTCATAGAAATAATGGTGATTTTTTTTATTTATAACACCACATTACTGCCACAATATTTTTTCCACATAATTCAGGACACTTTCTTATGCATTATATTTGTCTATAGTCTATAATATCAAGCAGTGACCACAAGGATCTTATGGAACACACGTGTCATCGTCTTTTCTGACTCCTAGAAAGGGAGCTACATTCTACAGTCATAATTATAATATAGTCATGTCCAAACAAATCACCACGCATACTCTCAACATAATTTGTTTATGCAAAATAGCATATTTGCTATCCTGTTATAGCCAAGAGAGAGCGAGAGAGAGTTACAGAGAAACGAGTGTGGAGGGGGTGTCAGAGGAGAGCAAGGGTCTGTGTTGTGTCTAGAGTCATGTGTGTTCAACACCTTTTTAATTAATTCTTCAGTGTTTGAAAAAAATCCCAGCTGACAGCTTCACACATTCACAGACACACACATACACAGGAAGGAAAAAATAGAGATAAAGAAGTCACACACATTAATATATCTGTTCTGCATCTTATACAACAGACAGTCTGTGAAAAAAACACTTCCTTAAATTATTTTTTAAAAGAGTACTTATTATGGAAATAATATATTTAAGTCTGTACATTTAAAATATAGTAACTTTAAATATATTATCAAATAACACAGTACAGGTAAACTTATGCTTTATATGTGCTTATTTATTCTTGTCAGCACTCATCAAAATGAGTGTATTCTTTAAAGCATGACAATATAATTAAAACAGTTATTTAAAATGTACTTTAAAGTAAAATGTTTAACATTATTAAATTTGACATTATTACAAAGTGCACTTTTTAAATGTGTACTTAATTGTGTTAAGCATAGACATGAAAGTGTACTCTCTTTAAGTAGACTGCAGCTAAGTGGCCTTTTATTTCATTAATAATATCAATATCTGCGGGAAAATACGATACAGTCACACACTCACTCACACACACGCACACGCACACACACACACACACACACACACACACACACACACACACACACACACACACACACATACACACACACACACACACACACACACACACGCACACGCACACACGCACACACACTTTGGATTTCAGATATTGCCATCTTTGTGGGGACATTTTGTTCCCATAATGTAGAGTTAATGGGTTAGTTCAACCACAAAATTTGTTAATCTTCGGAACACAAATGAAGCATTCACGCACGCATTCACACAACAACGTCTGTTCTCGTGTCAACACAACACGCATGTGTGCGTTGGAGATTAATATTTTGTAATTAAAGTGGAATTTTTTTTTTTTTTTTTCGAAAACAAAGCACTTACGTTGCTTCATAAAATGAGGCTAAACCACTGGAGTCACATGGATTACTTAAATTATGTCTTTACTACCTTTCTGAGGCTTTAAAGTTGTAGTTACATAGGCTGTCAATGGATGGACAGAAATCAATAAAAAAATCATTAAAATTTCATTACAGTTTTTCTCAATTGCTAAAACACTAAAACCCATTGGCTGAATAAATTTCTCAGTTGCCTGAATTTATTTAGCTAATTCTGCAGTCTGTTGTCAATACCTTAAACCAGGGGTGGCGAACTCCGGTCCTGGAGGGCCACTGTCCTGCAGAGTTCAGCTCCAACCCTGATAAAACTCACCTGCCTTTAGCTTTCTAGTAACCCTTCAGACCATGATTAGCTTATTCAGGTGTGTTTGATTAGGGTTGAAGCAAAACTATGCAGGACAGTGGCCCTCCAGGACCTGAGTTCGCCACCCCTGTCTTAAACCATTTCACATGGTGAAACACAATTTGCAGATCTCACTTAGTCTTTTCATCAAAACTCTGAACATTCTGCTCTCTAATGCACATGCCATCCATACTGGTAAATACAAGTGGCAACAATCAAACACAAATAGAGAACAATTGTCATTGATTGAACACAACCACTCAAAATTGATTTAACCTGTTTCAAATGATGAGACACAACCAATATAAGCCAGTTCAGATAGCAAACAGTTTGTTGAAGGTGGAAAGGAGAAAGTCTGAATATGGATAGAAGAAACAATGTAAGAGGACGAGTGCGTATGCGAGGTGGGCGACGAGGAGGAGGGCAAGAAAGAGAAAGAGGAGGAGGAGGAGAGCAAGCAAGAGGAAGAGGAGGAGAAAGAGGAGGAGGAAGGCAAGAAATAGGAGGAGAGCAAGCAAGAGGAAGAGGAGGAGGGCAAGAAAGAGGCGGAGGAGGAAGAGGAGGAGGGCAAGAAAGAGGAGGAGGAGGAGGGCAAGAAAGAGGAGGAGGGCAAGAAAGAGGAAGAGGAGGAGGAAGAGGAAGACAAAGAGTGAACATATCTGATGAAATTCGAGCACCATGTTCTTGTCCATGGACTGACAATGAGGGAAGCAGGACTTAGAGTGCAACCCAATTTGAGCCGATTTTCTGTGTCCACCATGTAAGGACATTCAGAGAACAGAACAGGTACAGTACACTACTAATTGCAAATTTACTGTACTACACTATGCAGCTGTTTCAATAGACATTTGTAAAGTTCATCAATGCATGATTATTTTCTTTTTGTAGAATTGCAAGGCTGCCACATGCAGGTGGAATGACACCTATTCACTCGGGAACAAGAGGCCGTTATAGTGGGCATGGTCCTTCAAGATAATCTAATACGACTCAGAGAAATCCAGGAACGAGTGATACAAGACAACATGCACTTCCAGGGAATCAACAGTGTGAGCATTTCCACAATTGACCGTGTCCTCCATCGAAACAGGATGCGAATGAAACAAGTATACAGAGTACCTTTTGAGCGCAACTCAAAATAAATGTGTAAAATGTGTATCTTGAATGCAATGTAAGTCACTTTGGATAAAAGCGTCTGCCAAATGCGTAAATGTAAATGTAAACTCACCAAGGGTGAAAGAACTGCGAGCTCAGTATGTGCAAGTAAGTGTACATTACTGTAAGAAACATTTACTGTAATTCCGATTGTCTACAGTACTAACACATACTGTGTGAATGACATTACTCTTCAGTACATACAATGTATGTGAATCAGATGTGCATACAGTAGGCCTAATTGTACCCTACAGTATACCACTGTCTTTGTACAACTTACAAAATTCTAAATACAGTATATTGTATTTCTACACAGACAATATTTGACTTGGAATCCTTGAACAGACCCCATGAGTTCATCTTTGTCGATGAAGCAGGCTTCAATCTAACGAAGAGGAGAAGGAGAGGCCGAAACATAATTGGACACCATTGTTGAAGTCCCTGGTCAACGAGGTGGCAATGTCACTATCTGTGCGGCTATCAGCAACCATGGTGTTCTGCATCACCATGTTCCACTCGGGCCATATAATACCCAGCTTCTTCTAAGATTTATTAAAAATCTTAGAGATATTTTATTTGAGCAGCATGTTCAAGAGCAGCAGGGTCAAGAGCTAGATGAGAATCCCATTCCCACCTATGTGATAGTGTGGGATATATGTCAGTTTCCACCGAGCTGCTCAGGTAAGGGAATGGTTTAACATCAATGGGCAGTTTATGAACCTCCATACTCGCCTTTCCTGAACCCGATTGAGGAGTTTTTCTCCTCTTGGAGATGGAAAGTTTATGATGGTCAACCCTACACAAGAGTAAATCTGCTGCAAGCCATGGATTTAGCCTGTGGTGATATAGGTGATGAATCATGTCATGGCTGGATACGGCACACAAGAGGCTTCTTCCCCCGTTGCCTCAGGAGGGACAATATTGCTTGTGATGTCGATTAAGTGCTCTGGCCTGACCCAGCCCAAAGACAAGAAGCACAATGATCATCACATGTTTACTCTTTTCATTTTTGAATTTGATTTTATTACAGTACATTGTAAGCTGTATACTGTACAATAAACAAATTGTTTGTTTGTACTCTTTGTTTAAAGATTAAAAAATTACTTTTCCCTGAGAACTATGTGTTGAACAATGTGTTTTCTATTTTTTGGTGTATTGTTTACTGATTGCTTGATAGTGTTTCTCATTTTGATCACTTTGTTTATGATTTGAAAGCAGTGTTTGATTTTGAACACAGGTAAAACTGTTTTGAGGCAAAAGTTTCATTTTGCAAGAGGAGTCAGAGGTTTTGTGAATAGTGCTTAAAGAGGAGGTATTGTGTGTTTAATGGTTTCAGAAAATGGAGCAAGGTTTCAGAAATAGTGTTTTAGCAATTGAGAAAAACTGTAAAAAGATCTTCTTTTGTGTTCCGAAGATGAACAAAAGTCTTACGGGTTTGGAACGACATTCATTTTTGGGTGAACTAACCCTTTAATATTGCGTAATTTACCATTTCAACACAATATTGAAAATGTGTCAACATTCATTTGTCACGTGCAGCTTATGCTGGGTACACACCAAAAGATTTTTTACATCTTATAAGATTTTCAAAATGTGATAGACCACAAACATGAGGACAAATAATCCTAGATTTAACCGTTTTGCTCCTATAGTGTGTGGTGTGCCATGATGTGACAAAGACAGCACACCACACACAAAAAGATTTTCAACCAGAGTCCCGACTGTAAACACAGGAAATCTCGCAAAATCTCGCGAGACTTCAGAATAAGCATGGCGGATGATATGCAGGAAGATATTGCGATGATAGTGTTTGGAATGATTTTCACAGAAAATAAACACAAAAAAAAGAAAAGGGTTTGGGTGAAGTCGTGGAGACGGCGGGAACATGGTCTGTACATGCTACAGAGTGAGCTAGAGGTGAGTAATGGTAAAAAATCACACTGCTATGTTTTTTTTAATAATTGTTATATTCAGGTGTCTCTTGGAAAATAGATATTATTCTCTTTGAAATTGCCTTATTAAATAAAGTTGCGCCATGACCGCGTTTGTTCTGCTTCCGTATTCTCTCAGCGTGCTTTCTGATTGGATATTATTTTGTTTCACATGAGTGTGCGCGCTTTTGTCCTCGGGGTTCCCCCCACACATCAGGATTTCTGATCAAGGGGGAAATACCAAAATCTCAATCATTATTTGCCAAGCTCACATTTCAAACAAGCAATAAAGTCTGACAAAAATTATGTCTTTACTACCTTTCTGATATAATGTTTTTTTAAGCGATATTTGAGGGAAATTATTCAAATGTTGTTTTTTCCCTCAAATATTGCTTAAAAAACATTATATTTAAGGTCAGTCCATTAAACAGGCAGGTGTAGAGCAAAGGCTGAGCTCCAATTTCAAGACACCAATCACTTTATGGCTGTTTCTATGGCATATGGAGCTTCCAACAGCAGCTGCAGTGACTCTGTCATCAAAAAGCAAGTACTGCCATAAAGATCAAGTGAAGACTTTCAACGTATATTTGTCATCATACACTGAATTTCTTTTAAAAATGCCAATTACTAGTTAAACCAAGATACTTTGTTATTATTCCAAAGAGTGTGATGTTAGTTTTAGCTGTAGTTCAGCGAAAGATCAACATTGATGTTTTTTGGAAATATTTGTGAAGTTATTAAACGTAATTTCGGGAGGAGTACGCCCATCTAATCTTCCAATTAATACCAAGGTATAAAACCAGCAGCTTACCTCTTCCCATTTTTAGTTCCTGCAGCATCCCTCCTCCTCCCCTGGTCCTTCTTTTGTACAATTTTGCCTGTTATAGGGGGGCAATCGGAGCTCGGGTAGAATATCTTCTCCGAGCCCCTCTATAGCAGACAGCAAGCCAAATCTGTTTACCACTTTCACTAAGATTATATGGGCACACAAACTCGTGAAATATCGATAATGTTGATGTTTTAAAACACCAGTGTAGCAATAAGGTTATAAGAAATGTTGTTTGCTCTGTCTCTCTTCCTGCAGCAAGATTTTTTTTGTCTTTATTTGGCATCATCTATTGGAACAAAGCATGGAAAATGCAAAAAAAAAATTGTACAAGTAACAAAAATAGAGTGTATGATAAATGTGTTTTTATTTTATGTGCTTTTTTATTTTCAGAATAATGTTGTGGAAAGTAAAGAACAACATATTATACAATTATTTATTTTATTAGGAAATACCATATACATAAAAAGATGTGGGCTCTTTATATACACAACTTTCCTAATTTTATCAATTAAATTATACAGTAAACCTGATTATACCATACTGGGAGTTCCATTTTCATCACTTTTATAAAATGTTCTTTCTGAAGTGGAATTGTTTTTCTACGAGGAGGAACTTCTAGTTATGCATTACAAAAACAGAGTAGGCAGTGTTTTACGGTAAGTTACATCACCTCCTTTCCTGGTATCTTCACACAGATACTGTATAAACAAGTAATACGTTTTACTTATCTGGCAGTGGTGACTTGTGGGGGAGGAACAATGATTGTAGTGGTCTGGGGATCCTCTACAGAGGTTTTTTTTGTTTTAAATTAATTGATTTTAAATGGCTTTTTTGGACATGTAAAAAAGTAAGAACATATTAATATAATTTAATTAATCTAGCCTTGTCACTTGAAGAAAAAAAATCCATCCATCTAACCTTTTAAATGTCTGTGTTAAAAGAGCAAGTTCGACCATTTAGTGAAGGTGATTGATGTAGCCTATATCCAAATTTTTAATTTGTAGCTGCTTCACAAATTATATCTTGGTAAATTTGTTGGCAATCAAATATTCAATATCTCTACTTACTATTTGCTAGATTATCAGCGGGAGCAGTTTAAACTAATATAACAATTTAAGTCTCTGCGATGATTGGTTGATATACTAAGGGAGGCTAGCCTCTTATGTATTTTTCCTCAACACTCAACACTAGATGGTGATTGGCTAATTGTACTAACGAAGGCAAGTCTCTGGCTATGGATTTGCCTCCCCCTTCCTTTCTCTATTCCCTCAGACTCGCCTTAGCACAGTTTTACGAATGGCAGATCCTGCACTTTCGGTGGAGGAGCAGCGATGGTTATGACTTCAGTAATATTGTATGGTGTTACAATGGTAAAAAAAAAAACAAGAAACAAGAAATTCACATTCTAGGACATTCAATGAAATTAATAACTGGGAATGTCATTAACATTGCATTGTCCTTTTCACATTTTCCAACTCAGAATATTGGGTAGTCTGTGCCTCCCTTGCCAAGCTGCCACTGGTCCTGAGTTACTAACAGCGTGCTGAATATTTGAAAAGTTTATTCACAATACTGCCTGCCTGCTAGACTTCCACTGTAAGCGTAAACTTGTATCTGTAACACTTTAGAATACTGTTCCGTCATTAATGAATAACTACACAAAAACAAATGAGTAACGCACTATTAACATTCTAGTAACTACTATTATAAAACGGTTCGTTCCAGTCCTTCATTCTGATTGGTCAATAGCGGTGTTTTATTCGTGATAAAACACGGCTATGACCGTATCACTGCACAACGCATTTAGCAACCACTCTTAGCAAAGGCTAGTGCTGTATCATGAATAAGTCATGGCTGAAGGGATTGCAGCACAGCCTCTCGTACCTTATTGCTTACTTATCTAACAAGAAACTCTGATTAACGAATTAGTAAGTAATAACAACTGCTGGGTGCTCCATTCATTTCAGTTGTTTACGCAATGCGTCAGATCAAGACGCAATTTATTCTTTGCATTTGTAAAAGAAGACATGATTTTATTAATATTTAAAGGTTACTTTTATATTTTGGACAGGCTAACCCAACTCCTACCCTAAACCTACCCACTTCTAATCAATATAAAACACAAAATACAAGGCAAATACAAGTACAGTTACATGTATTTATTGCAAAAACTGACCAAAAACAGTGTAAAAGTAGTTCTGAAGTCACACGATGTCTTTATGTAAAGAACAGAGTTGATCTTAATGTTTTAATCGTTGAGATGATGATCCCGCCGCTCCGTGAACTCGCTCATTCATATCTCATTCAAATAATACACACGACTCTTTAGCATGAAGCAATCGGTCACAAGACACACGAGAGCCAATGACATTTTACAATCAAAGCTGACGTAATGACGCAATTGGTCACGGGACATACGAGAGCCAATGCAATTTCACTATGAAAACTGACGTAACGGGCGGCAATATTTGAAATTTAATGTGTTCATGATCTTCTGCGGATGGAGACGCTGATAGCTTTTGGGGATTTCCTTCACACAAATCAATCGTTTGGCCTCGGAACACTTGGAATATTTTTACTTTTTGAATAAATTGTGCATGCAGTCGTATCTGCCTGTTATATCTGTGTTTTATATACCACACAAATGGGTAGGTTTAGGGATGGAATGGGGTTGGGTTACATGTTAAAATGTGTCTAGATAGCGTAAATAAAATGATGCTGGCTGATTAAATTGAGAATCACACTCCAACATGTCATAATGACAAAATCATAACCCAATATATGATCATCATGACGATAACGTTCCCATGCCCAACGTGTCTGTGTATGACGGCAAAGGTTTCTCATTGAAAGGTTTCTGTGTATGAAGGTTTCTCATTGAAATTAATGGAGTACCTTTATCATCTTTATTGTGACGCGGAAAGCACTTGACCATGCTTCGGATTTTGACGTCTTGGGAGTATGGAAGGCCAACAGGGCCAAAACGTGTGAAACTGACGCGTAAACACGTAATTACGCGTTAGCGCGTTTAGCGCGTCAGTTTCACACGTTTTGGCCCTGTTGGCCTTCCATATGGGAGTGAGAACGGATTGGTAATAATGCTCAGTCGAATGTGGTAGTTCACTATTAGCTAATCAGTAACTACTATTTTTTTTCACACCTCCCAGAGAACTACTAAGAACTAGCTACTACAAGTTCGATGTGTGAATGATGCAAAATGTATAATTCTCTGGGAGGTGAGTAAAATATAGTAGGCTAGTTATTGATTAGCTAATAGTTAACTACCTCATTAAACTGAGCATTGTTACTTACTAATTCATTAATCATAGTTTATTGTTAGATAATAGTAGTTACTAGAATGTGAATAGTGTGTTACTCATTTGTTCCTGCAGTTGTTCATTAATGACGGAACAGTATTCTAAAGTGTTACCCGTGTTTCTTATTCGTTTACACACTTGAATTTATCGTCTGTAATTGACAACAGGCCAACATTTATTTAAATTCGAATCTGAGTATACAGTATGTTTCTCCACATGTTCAGTGCACAGCAGCATCTCGTTATAAGCCTCATACAATAATAATTTAATAAGCTCTAATAGAGATATGTTCAGAACACATCAAAAAGCTCTCTGCGCCTTTGAGAAAAGATTTGTACTGAGGGAATTCCTGTTTCTGAGGAAGAGATGACACATCTTTACTTTCCTATCTCAAACCTATGTTGCCATAGGCTACTTCTCTCCTTCCCACTCGTTTTGCTCTCTTTGTCTCTCTCCTTCTTCTGACTCGCTCTGAGGAGAACACTCTGATTTCTGAAAGCTTCTCCAGTGTGGTCCCTGAGGGACAGACTCGACATGAAAACAGCTTCTTCTGCTCTCATATCTCTCCTACTGTGAATCAGCCATCATGACATGTACGGTAAGCGAGAAAAACAGAGAGAGCGACTGATGATCTGACTTTGGCAGCTGGAATCCTGTGTAGAACTTGAGAGTTATAATTTGGAAGTCAGATTGCATTTGCAAGGAAATACAGTAGCAGTGCTTTCAGGAAGGAAAAGAATACTGTGCAATTTCAATTTCCGTTTGGAAATACAAACTAAAAAAGTTTGGGATCATTTACAATTTAAAAAAGAAGAAAATAATACCTTTATTCAGCAAGAATGCGTTAAGTTCATGGGCGTCGGAACCATTGTATGTGGGTGGGACAAGACCCACCCACTTTTTACGATCAATGATATTGGACCCACTCACTTTTATCGTCTCTAACATTCAGCACATGTCTGTTTACCTACCCCTAATCGATAAACACTTATTATTAAACACATGTTAGACTCTTTATTTCCACTTTTCTAATATTTTCTTCATTTTTTTATTGAAAATGAATGCCTTTCCGTTCTGATATGTGATGGGAAAAGGGAGAAGATTGAGCTCGGCGAAAGGCGGACTCAAACCGCGGGTCGATTTGTGTCAAAACTAGATGCCGTGTGTCTTACCCCTACACTACACACTACTACCGCTCTCTATGTTAAGGTGATTACTGTAATTTTGTCTTTCCGAACTATACGTTTAGCAAGTAAAGCAGTATATTTGTACTTAATACTCCATTAAAAAAATTCTGAGGACCCACCCACATTTTTTTTGCTTCCAACGCCCATGGTTAAGTTGATCAAAAGTGACAGTAAAGAAAACATTTCCAATAAATGCCGTTCTCAAAAACTTCTGTCAAAAATTCCTTAAAACAAGGATTTCAACATAAATATAAGAAACACAGCTGCTTCCAAATCAGCAGCACAAAATCAGCATATTAAGGCCTGTTCAGACCAAGAACTATAATGATAACTATATTAGCGTCCACGCAGCGGACGATATCTTTCTGGTTATTATAAGCGTGTGCTGCAGTTTTGTCAAGCTCTTAAAGCAGAATAGATTCTGATTGGCTGTCATAATGTTTTTTATCATTCATCAACTGGATAAAAATCGTTCAGAAATTGATTCCAATGATTGTTGTTGTGCCATTATCGTTATAGTTGTGGTGTGGACCACTCTCATTACCCACAACTGAGGTGCCCTTAAGCAAGGCACCTTACCTCCAATCGCTCCCCGTTGGCCGCTGAAAAAAAAAGGTCTGCCCACTGCTCCGGGTGTGTGTGTTCAATAGTGCACTTGGAATTTGTGCTTTGCATTTCACCCATCCGAGTATGGGACACCATTGGCCACAC
This sequence comes from Romanogobio albipinnatus, assembly GCA_023566225.1. Classification (NCBI taxonomy): domain Eukaryota; kingdom Metazoa; phylum Chordata; class Actinopteri; order Cypriniformes; family Gobionidae; genus Romanogobio; species Romanogobio albipinnatus. The sequence continues at coordinate 14,350,608 of CM042251.1, read as the reverse complement.
CAAAACACACACACACACACACACACACACACACACACACACACACACACACACACACACACACACACACACACACACACACACACACACACACACACACACACACACACACACACACACACACACACACACACACACACACACACACACACACACACACACACACACACACACACACACACAATGCCTTCATGTCATTTCAAACCTGTGCCAATTTATTGACATGAGGGTGAGTAAATATTTGGTTTGAATTATCCCTTTAAAGGCATCATTGGAGTTATAGCCTATAGGCTGTGTCCGAAATTGGCCCCTATAACCTTAAATATCATACAGGTATAAATTCCTTTTTAATTGATTATTAAATTGTTAAATTACAGTTTATACATGCTAGTTTCCAAGGCAGAGTTCAATATAAATCTTTTCATTATTACTGGAGCTGCCAGTTTGCTACGTTTCAAATAATTATTAAACAGCACAAACTATGCAAAAGCGGCAGCCCTTCCGGCACACTCAGTGTCCATATTCACTGCTGTTTTATATGATTAAAACAACCATATTAAATATATTTGAGTGTGTTGAAAGTTATTGAAATATGATGGAGAAAGCTCTCTCTGATTATGCTATATTAGCCACTTGACAAAATAGTGTTGTCTCTAAGGCATGGTAAAAACATGGTACTTGTGGTAAATCAAGAAAACAAACAATTAAACAATAAGACTAACAGTGTTGATCTTACAATGACTAGTTTTCTGTTGATGAATGTATATCCAAACAGTTGCTCACCTGTCTAATAAAATACCTACTATATTAAAGCGTTGGCGTTTCAATGGTTTCTACGGAAATCAAGGGTAGTGTGGATATGATGGGCGACGCAATAACGTGGTCAGTAACACTAGTTAAAATATCTGATTCCTCTGGATTTATACATTGTTGGAAACGTTTGGGATAATATAAGTACACAGGTCAACAAAATATATAATTCTAGTGGTTTTTGGATATTTTAATCTAAAAATCGTACATTGTTCCTTTAAACGCCCTAATTTAACGATCTAAGTGCATGGTCTTAAGTGCATGGCGCAGGTGCACTTAGGGCCGAATCCCCTTTTGCAAGTTTAACGACGGAAAAAAACACGATCGTGTGCCTGCTGCATGGTCCAAAAGGGTTGTACCTAGTCTCTTAATGAGTCATGGGTGTGTTTTGGGCGTAATGTGCAATAAACCAATCAGAGTGTCTTCTCCCATTCCCTTTAAAAGCCAGTTGTGCTTGCACCATGGCGGATTTGCTATTTACATATTTGTGAGTGGAAAGACTGTAGAGAGGAATCTCCAGAGGAATCCTTTTATTTTTTATATTTAAAAATGTTTGTGTGCTGCTGCGCATCCCTGTGTGTGTAATATTACTATTACTACGCGCCCTTTGAATAACACAAAAAATACTGTTTTTTTGTTGTTTTTGTATAAATATACCAGGTTTTTGTTGGTCAATGGTGCATTCATTTTCAGTTGCCTCAAAGTAGCAACGAACCAACAATGGACACACCTCATTATTCAGTCCCTCCAGAAAAACGCGATTATGCGATCGCGTGATTTAACGCATAATCAGCCAAAGTCCGCATATTTATGCGGGGGCCGCATTTTTTCAAATACGCCGCACTTTCGCCGCACAAATTGCCTATTTCCACGTGCAAAATATGTGGGGCTAGCATGATTTCATAATCCCCGCATTTTCGTTGCAAAAAAAGTCATATATATATATTAGCAGAAAGTTGAAAAATGTTCGTTTACTTCACACAAGAGCCGCCATTTCCGCCTGTTGCCATGGGAACGTTTTGAAGTGACGTAATTACCCGACGCGAACGTCATCGAAAAGCTGCAAACCCCCGTGGAGAAACCATAGATATCGATGAAACCATGATGAAGCGCAAACTCCCATTTGCCAACAAAAATAACAGCAAAAGACGCGCAAAGCAGTTTCCCGGTGTGTTGACCGATTTCAAAACACAGCATCATGAAGCTTTGAAGCGTTATGAATCAATGAGTCGATTCAGCGGTTCGGATCGCCAAAGTCACGTATTTCAGCAGTTTGACACGCGAATCATGAATCGACTCACTGATTCATAGCATCATGATGCTGTGTTTTGAAATCGGTCATCACTATATAAGTCGTTATTTAGAGACGAACGGAGGTCTTACGGGTGTCCAACGACATGAGGGGACGTCATTAATGACAGAATTTAAATTTTTGGATGAACTAACCCTTTAAGAGATTGCACTTTGTGCATTGGAAGCACTCAAATGTCTGTTTTGTAAAGCTACCTCTGTAAAACAGAAAGTTATTTATTCATTTTTCAGAAGTTGTAGCATATTCCTTTTGTAAAGCTACAGAACTTGTTTGACTCAATGTTTTGTAAATTTGAGCCATGTGTTTATTAAGGTCTTCAATAAAACAAAATGAGAACTTAAATATTCCCAGCACTTTCTGTGATGTAGTGCTTTTTTTCTCTTTTTCATCAAACCGCAGTTTTTGCAAGTTCCCGCAATTTCATCACATAAAATTGCATAAATATCCCGCATTTTTCATCGCATTTTTTAAGAAAACATGTCGCATAATCAAGGATTTTTGCCCGCAACAATCACAAAAAAAAGCCGCATTTTTCTGGAAGGACTGATTATTAGACCAGCACGCCCAATGCCGAACAGATGGGTGTGAGTACGTTTGCTATTTAAACAACGTGGAGCTGGACGTGAAAATGATTACTGCATTGGCCTGAAACTCGCAAAAAAACACTTGCGTTGCACTGAATGAACAACTAACGTTTGAAGTTTAAGTGTAAATGTTAAGCAGTCTAATAAGTTTAAAAATCAAGGTTAGGGCATAAGAACAACCCCAAAGCAGAATGTTCGAGGAGTATCAACGCATTGCGGTCTTGCAAGCACTGTAATAAAGTTTGTGGTGTGATTTTGTGTGTGGTGGCGGCAAAGTCATGGGCCTCCTCGTCTGGGATCGGCACCAACTCTGCAGTGACGTTTACCCTTGTGAGGAGCTGTCAACATTTAAAAGACGCACAGCAGAGATGGTTCACTGTGAGTGAATGCTTGGCACAACATTGGGAGCCTTCACTCTTTCCATACTGGAAAAAGACAGAGAGGAAACGCGGATGGAACAAAAACGGGCAAAATGTGCAAAGAAAAGAAGCAGAGAGGGAAAGTGTGAGCAACGATGGAGAGTAAAATTCATTGGAAAGACTGATCTAGTCTGCTTGGTTTTCAGTTTGATGTAAAGGTCAAGGCTTCTTACACAATACTGAAGAAAAAAACAGAGATCACAACAGAAAAAATGCTTAGATTAGAAGAGGGAACATCAGGCAGGAAAGAAAAAAAACCCCATAAAGATCTCTTTTGTTCTCAGCTGATTGTTCTACACAGTTATACAACTCCTGAAGGGATGGTAAATATAACTAAAACAATTATCTTAATATTTTTGAAAAGGGTAATTTTGTCACGTTATTTTCAAAGAAGGAGAATCTTTCAAGCAACAGCTAATTAGATTCAAAATGTTTAATGCAAGCAGCAAAAATCTTCCATACAGTTAACTTAACATAATTTTTGCTAGTCTTTTTAGTCTCAACACTGTCATACATGCGAATCATGAGGATTGTGCACTTAAGCATATTTCTTTTGTAAAGAACACTATTTCCATTATAGGTACTCTTTTTAAAAGTATGTTACAGTGTACTTCTTTTTCACAAGGGCAAACACTAAGCAATAAAACATTCCTCTGGATAATCTGTAACTAGACCAATTTCCTTATGTGAAATCTCTAACACACAAACACACACACACACATACACATGTGACCTGATCTCTGGCAGTTTAACTACTAAAATGAGCTAGAAACAAAATAAATCACTACTCTATTTTTGTTTTTCTGTGTGGGACATATAGATTGGTTTCATTGTTTCTCATCATCTGCAGCCCAAACACACACTAACAGGAAACAATGATTCTGAATCAATACCTGCTTCTCTGACATCACAGTTCAAATTTAGCAGTCTGAACTCATTAGCTGTGTTCCAAACCCTAGCATCCCTTCAGCCACCCCTTCAGCCATCACGGATGTACTAAGCTAAGATTGATCCAAACAGGCTGGAAACATATGCTATCTTAAAAGACCTAATTTGGCCTTCTTGGAGAAGCCAATGCTATAATTCAGTGCATCGAGCTCAGTGAAAAGAAAAATACTCCAAAATGGCTGATCCAAGACATGAGGAATGTTAAATGTTAAAAAGGCATATATTATTTAACCCTCAGGGGTGTAAGGCAGTTTTGGGGCCCTTTAAAACTTTTTTTTTTAGTTGATGTGGGCAGGAATACTTCCGTGGGCGTGGCCGCATTAGCGGGTAATGAGGAGTCTCACGAATGACTGACATTCCTCTTTTCAAATAGATTACATAAACAGAGAACTTTAATTTAATTTAATTTTTTACATTATTCTGACATTTCAACGTTTCATTACACATTTCTCATGTTTGTGTGACAAGTATTCGCTAAGTTACAGTTAATTTTTAGACGAGTATCAGGACGGACTTCATTGAGAGAGAGACAGCAGGTCGCGCATCATGTTTACTTTCTTAATTTTTTTTGCAAAAAGCACAACATTTTGTTTTTATTGTGAGTGTACACAAATAAAAGTAGACCCTTAACTGTTTCGAATGATGTATAACCCTTAGTATTTTGAGTCTCTTTCGCACAGATAAGGAAAAAAAAGTGAGGTGGTTGCGCCGGCGCGGCTGCCGCCACCTGGGGGTTAAAATACAATTCTGTATGAACTACCCTAATGAAAAATAAGTGCACTGTATTGTAATGCACACTTGTAGTGTCCTTTAACTCTTATATTTTTTAAAACTATACTTGCAGCTAAGGTAATATTCATAAAATAATAGGTAATTTAAGTGTACTAAAGAGAGTAGAGTTAATATATTTAAAATGTACTAAATTGTAACTTCCTTACTAATGTGTAATTACAAATATATTTAAATAAATGACAGAAGTTTCAATAGAAATTACAATAAAGTATATTTTAGTTTACCATAAATGCTTGTCAGTATATTACAAAGTACAAAGTATATTAAAATAAGTATTTCCATAAGTACTCTTTTAAGTCTTAAAAGTATGCTAAAATGCTAAAACGATACTACTTTTTCACAAGCGTACTGAGCATTATTTAACACAATATGTATGTGTGCTGTACATTTTTTGTTGTTTGCTTAGCTACATGCTAACCTCAGACTTTATCTGATACAGTTGTGAACTTGTTGAGTACTTCTCAAGTTATTCACATAAAATTCCATTTAGGTTAGACCTTGAGGGCATGTTCTTGTGTTCCATTTGTGCTGTTTTTTAATGATTGTTTTGTGTAAAAATGCATCAGAGGTTTTTTTAAGAAACGTCCTTATCCCTACATTCCGTTCCATTCCATTGCGCTCCGCCAAGCTGTTTTTGACCTCAAGAACACATTTTATGCGAACTTTCAAATGGCTGCCTATGTAGTAGCCAGTAAGTTAGCCTGACTCATACTGACCTTTGTCTGAAAGTGCAGAAGGTATATGGGTTATTCTTAGTGTGTGTGTGTGTGTGTGTGTGTGTGTGTGTGTGTGTGTGTGTGTGTGTGTGTGTGTGTGTGTGTGTGTATGTGTATGTGTATGAGTGGTTTGCACTAGCCTGCATGTCTCTAATGTGTGATTAAACATAAAGGTCAGTTGTCAACTCTGCGAGATGTTGGATTTTGCCCTGTGGTGATTTTTTAAAATCAATTTATTGCATGGTAATAGAGATATCTCTGATTGACTGACAAAATGTAGGTTATGTGATAACACTGGTACATTTAAAGGTTTGACGTCAGGTTTGTTAAATGTGTTTTGTTTGAGAGAGACAGATGTCCTTTGCTCTCTGAGGGTGTTTATTTGGTTCAGGGTATTTAATTGTACACAGACTGTTACCCTGCATTATGCTTTTATGAGATTTGGTTTGGTAACGTATTGAATGAGAGTTGTGCCATGTGTTTTCAAGTGTCTCAGCCTCAGACGTCACGCCTACAAACCGGTTGAATTCTACAGGATGTCCGGGTGACGTGAGTGTCGCATTCTTTAATGGTCTACCTGGAAATAAAGATGCCATGATGCCAAACCCCTCATGGAAGAAGAACTCTGACGTGTCTACAACTGTAACAGTGAGCGTTTATCAGGATCAACTAAACGCTCATTATTACATTAGGGTTGTCTGACCTAAATTAGGGTTGTCTGACCGACATCACAATGGAGTCGTGATGCCATCCCCCCGTTGCGAGTCTTGTTGTGAGGGCAACACACACTAATCCTCTTCTATAGTTAAACTAAAAACTTAGCAAGAATTGCTCTGTAAATTAAATTGAGAATATAACGAATTCATATATGCTATTTTAAATACTGTAGTCTATGCCAGATATATATAGCCTACATTTTGAAATAATTTGAGGCTGAAACATCCATTTCATAAGCATGCGTGTTTATTTTAGCACTTCCGTCAGTGAAACAACACACTACAGCCTATAAAACATTTAAACGATTATCAGTAAATATTGGTAACCTAAAGAATATAAGAAAATTAAATATTAGTTAAAAAAATTGTTTCATACTATTTCCCCGCAAAGATGCGTCATATATAGACATGTGCCGGTAAACGGTAATACAATATACCGCAATAATGAACATGCACAATATTGTTATCATGGGCACTTCAAAATACTGTGAATAATTATTTATTACAAATTATTCCGATTTACCCATCAACCGTTTAAAATGAACAACACGTCAAAGAGGAACACACACTGATGTAAACAGACCGTGCATGAGCCGAGCACATGGCGGAACTAGTGAAGGAGACACGCTGAAGTGTACATTCACTCTTTGACAGCAGAGGGCGCTGACAGAGGTTCCCCGGTAACCCTTGTAAACAAAATGATATGGTGAAAAGACTTAAGGCTATTCATTTTTAAACTTAAACATTTTATATTATAATCTGGACTAAATGACATGCCCTAGATATTGTTTGAATATGTTCTGACTGTTGTTCAGTCACACACTTTACAATGAAGGCTCTATTATTTAACATTAGTTTATTCATTAACAAACTGACAATGAAAATACTTCTAAAGCATGTATTAACACATTAATACAATCAAAAGTTGTAACTATTATTTAATGGACCTGAGCTTACACTAACAGTTGCTTTTTTAAACTAACATTATCAAAGAAGAATAACTTCTGTAAAAATGTAGCTATTCATTCTTTGTTAATGTTAATGCATTAACTGGTGAGACATTATTGTAAAGTGTTACCTATTGTTCTTTATAATTATTTTGCACTTAATCGGTTTTAAATATTTGTGTACATTTTTGTGTATTGCTTTATTGTATTTAAATGTTTGGTACTTTTGTTATAAGAAAGTTATTAAACCTGTTATAGTATGACAACACTTTTTTTTGCAACTTATTTCAATATCGTGATAATACCGTATACCGTGATAAAAGCTTCATGCAATTAACCGCAACATGAAAATTTGCTACTGGCACATGCCTAGTCATATACCGCTCTGCGCTTTGAGATGAATGTGGGACACGAGCTGGATATACATCTTCTTATAAGACGAATATCTTCGTCTTCATGTTTTCTCCTGATGTTGCAAAGCAACACTTGTGTAAAAGGTCTGAATAGCGAATTTTCTCTTCCACAGGGTCAAGACATTTATTGCAATGTTTGATTATTCACTGCCAGAGAAAACTAAACTAAAATCATCGTTGTGTGTGTGTGTGTGTGTGTGTGTGTGTGTGTGTGTGTGTGTGTGTGTGTGTGTGTGTGTGTGTGTGTGTGTGTGTGTGTGAAATGCGCTATTCAAATAAACTTGATGCGCCTTACCAAGATAAAAAACAAGAACAAACTGTGTTAAATAAAATTTGAAGTAAAAAGGTATACGTCCTACAGAGTTTTTTATACCACAGTAAAGGATGTGAATAGTTATAATCAGTGTTGGGAGTAACGGCGTTTAAGTATAACGGCGTTACTAACGGCGTTAATTTTTCAGTAACGGAGTAATCTAATTAATTACTTTTCCCAATGTTGCAACGCCGTTAGCGTTACTGAGAAAAAAAATGCGGCGTTACTATAATTGAGCTCACTGAAGCGGTTTTCATCCGAACAGGCTCTCTGTCAGTCGGACCTGCAACGTGCGTGTGTGTGTGTGTGTGTGTGCACGCGCGTGGTACACATAACTGATGATGATTGGTGGGTGGGAGACAAGGTTGAGGTTGATAGGTTGAGTCCACACACACACACACACACACACACACACACACACACACACACACACCTATGACGCACAGTCGCACACGCATATGCACAGTCAGCGATGGCAAGTCCAACGACTTCAAAGGTAGCTTTCGCAAAGCAAACTGGAAGTATAAGCGCTACTCTTCCCTCGTTGAGGTGAAAGGTAAGAATGTTTATGTGACGTGCAACTTATGCCCAGGAAGAAAGAGTCTCTCCACGTCGGTGGCCAGTAATTCTAATCTAATGAAGCCTCACATCATCACAGCCACAAAATGAGCGGCTAAAAACCCAGGCGATAACGTGAGCTCCACTACCAAAGGAGTAGTAAAGTACTGATAATATTTACACTATAGTAGGTCTACTGATAATATTTGCAATATATTGAATTTGATAGGTGTCTCTCACATTGTCCCACAGCAACATTACAATAGTGTACATTAATGTACAATGTTTAGTGTCTAATTCATTCATTTAACATATTTAAATTGGGGGCATCCAAGTTATTTGACATATTTGAACTTTTGACAAAAAAAAAGTAACGCAGTAATTACTTTCCCTGGTAATTAGTTACTTTTATAATGATGTAACTCAGTTACTGACTCAGTTACTATTTGTAAGAAGTAACTAGTAACTATAACTAATTACTTTTTTAAAGTAACGTGCCCAACACAGGTTATAATAGACTTAATTATAATCAAACGAAAGCAAGAAACGTTTATAATCCCCTGCGAAAATGGGTGCGACACGAGTGAAGATTTGGGAAAAGAAACGAGATGTCCATGTCCATTGGGATAAAATGGACTAGGCCTATTGTTAAAAATCACGGAAAATCGAGTGACCAGATCGCAAAACAGAATAAAAAAGCTGAAAAATCTTAAATTGGGCTCAGCATACCTCTCTCATTCGGCATGAATCCATATCCTATGTTTTCATGGCTGCGATGTAACATTTAACTGCTAATTTATTTCCTTTGTAGGCTAAACAAAGCTTTGTGCTTCACTCCTGTGGTAATGTTCACGTGAAACAGCATTCACAAACAAAACACTGGGTTAGTAAAATAACGAAATTAAATTTTTTAAGTAGAAAATTCTATTCCTAGCTAGTGCGGATGAGTCATTATGCTGCCCCTTCCCCGACCCCCCCGCCCGAACGACGCCCCCCCCCCCCCCGACGATACCATCGACCATCACGGATTAGTGACCAAAATCATACACATTTTAAGCTTTTGTCTTCAAGCTAGTGTTGTCTTCAGAACAGAATGCTATTTGCTATTTAATTGAGCTTCTGTTTTAAAATAGTAGTTGGAATAAAGCAATGCATATAAACCCATTTAAAATAATTGGTGTCAAACTGTCATAGCTCTTTACACACCCTCAGAACGCTTGCTACTCATTCCTATCCATCAAATACTCTGTCAGAGCTTTCTCTAGTATGCATTCTAGTCATCAGTGTAGTCAAGAGCACTTTCAGTGTGCATTCACATAACACAGTTGTGTCATTTACAAATTTTGTGTATTTTTTTAGGCTGAATACACTATATAACACTATTACATTTTGCCACAAGTTTGCTGAAAATCATTATTTAGATAGGAAAGTCTATAGACTAGAGGAATGACGAAATGATAATGAGTTATGGCATCACACTGGTTCCCTCAACATTCCTTCAAGAGTTTGGGATAGTTACAGAAAATAAGCTCTGTGACCAACAAAAGTTTAGGATTGTTTCAAATTTTGTTCATCATGAAAATCGTCAAATTAACACAATTTCTGTGAATTTTGAAGCTATAAACGTAAGCTAAATGTAACTATAAAATGACTACACCACAGTTATATGGCCTTGATGTTATCACCACTAAGCTTCCGACAAGTCTTTTAATCTTTATTTAAAATCATGATGGAAAGTGTGAGTTAGAAGAGTTAGCATGAGCCCGATTATAAACACAATGAGGCTGTAAAAGCGGACTAGTGAGTAGATGGGTTTTCCTGTTTGGAGTGATTATGTTTAATGTCCCTGGAAACCTTAGACACATAAAAGCTTATACATATCACGAGTCGGGTATTACTGATGCATTTTATGTCATAGAATAAACTGAAAAATATATTGCGCTTGTGTTAACCACAGACCTTATTTCAGACAGTTAACCAAAAACCTATTCATAAAACCCATTGGTATGGTGGAACTGGAAGTGCAGAAATGCTTACTCATTCCAGGTTCCAGGCTCATTCCTGCAGCCCTCTATAAGGTAGTCTTGCATAGTCAGACCTTAAGACTGATGGCAGAATGTCCAGACTCTATAGCAGCTTTCATTGGCCAAGGACCGGCCAGAGGCCATCTGATTGATATGTAAAACAACGAATCACATTTAGGGCCCTATCATACACCTAACACAATGCGACGCCAGGCGCAAGTGTTTTTTTGCTAATTTCAGCCTGACGCAGTTATAATTTTCACGTCCAGCGCCATGTTGTTTAAATAGCAAATGCACTCACGCCCATCTGTTCGCCCATGGGCGTGCTGGTCTGAAAATGAGGTGTGTTCTGAGGTGGGTCTAAAGTCAATGGTGCAGTATTTTTTGTGTTATTTAAAGGGCACGTTAGTAATATGCACCTATAGGTGGGTGCACAACACACATGCTTGTTACACACAGGGATGCAAAGCAGCACACAAAAATGTTTAAAGAGCACCTATCATGGCATTTAAAATGTTCCAAATATTGTTTTAGAAGTCCCCAACAACAGTTTTGCATGCATGCAATGACAAAAAAGACTTTAGTTTTCTTATAATATGCATTTATTTTTACCTGTTTTGACAGCGATTCTCAAATGATTCCTTTAGTGATTCACTTTTCAAAACCCCGCCTTTACGTGACGCTAATCTGCGGTGATTGGTCCGATGACCCAGTCAGTTGTGATTGGTATAGTCTGTGCAGATATTTTCGGAAACGGAACGCCCATCAAAGTCTTATAGTGACAGTAATTTGTTAATATGTGTCAGGAGTTATGAATATGAAAACCGCGTCTGTACCGTTTGATTGTAATATGAGCCTCAGCTGATCTCATTCATAAAAAAACTCCTCTATTCTCCTCACGAAGACTCGCGACAAATCAACCTCCCTCAGGGCTTTTAGTTCAAAAGTGTGCAGATGAGGAGACGTATTGATAGATTCTCATATGTCTGTGTCAAATTTCTAAACAGAGGAGTATTTTTTATTCAATACTTCCTCAAAATGCGCAGATAAAGCCTAATCATGAGCGATTGAGTCTCTTATGTGTTGTTTTCAATTCATACTGGCAGCCGGAGGGCGCTCTGTGCACATGTAGTCCATATATGGCACAGACAGACGAAGAAGAACCATGTGCCATAATAGAAGTCCATAATAAAAGCTTCCTGAGATCGCGAAACATACATTTGACGACTAATAAACACTCAATCGCGACGATGTATGGTTTGTCTTCAAGCCACTTAGTCTTCAAATGTTCATCCTTGGGCAGATGAAAAAAGTTTGCTTTTGAGTGGCACTTCAGAACAGCGTCTCGTCGCCATGATGTTTTCTAGTTTTCACTGGCGTCTTGGAGAGCAATAAGTGGGCGTATCGTATTCAAATAACTTGACAAGTTGACGTCATCTAGTCAGAGAAAAAGCTTCGGTCTTCTAACGATTCTTAAAAATGACTCAGAGTCGACTCTTACTTTTGAAAGAAAATAACTATATATACGGTGCACTGTCATATTTCAAACTATGCAGGATGTTTTTGTTCACTTAGATCTATGTTACACACTACATGAAAGGTAAATTTCAAAATTCCATGATAGGTGCTCTTTAAATATTAAAATAAAATGATTCCTTTCTGGAGAAGCGTTCAGTCTTTCCACTCCCAAATTCCACCATGTAAATAGCGAATCTGCCATGATGCAAGCGCAACTGGCTTTTAAAGGCAATAGGAGATGAGACTCTGATTGGTTTATTGCAAGTTACGCCCAAACACACACCCATGACTCAGTAAGAGACTAGGTACAACCCTTTTGGACCACGCGCCTGGCACAACCGTTTTTTCCTCAGATCATTAAAATAGGGCCCTTAGTTTTCTTCCATGTCATGTTTAGGGGCGTGAAAATGTAATGTCGATATCCCTACAATAACAGACCAGTGTACAAAACTCTTGGACGTATTTTAAAGAGTCTATGCCACAAAGTTCACATGCACATACTTTTAAAAACTGAATATTTCAAAGAAATAACTCTGATAGAAAACCAATATATTGGCAAACTTTAAGACACAAATCTATCCATTTAGATGTTGAATATTTCAGAGAAATATCTCTGAGAGCAAACTAATACAGTGCTGCTTGGAAGTTTATGAACCCCTTGCAGAATCTGTGAAAATGTGAATAATTTTAACAATAAAAGAGGGATCATATAAATTGCATGTTTTTATTTTATTTTTATATTTAGTACTGCCTTGAATAAGACATTTTATATTAAAGATGTTTAAATATAGACCACAAGACCAAAAATAGCTGAATTTATAAAAAAAAATATTTGTTCTACAGGAGTATTTTTCTTTGTTTGTCCTGAGCAGTTAATATGGCCCGTTTTCTTCAGAAAAACCATTCAGGTCTTGCAAATTCTTCAGATTTCCATAATCTTTTGCATTTTTTAACCCATTCCAGCAGTGACTGTATTATTTTGAGATCCATCTTTTCACACTGAGGACAATTGAGGGACTCAAACACAACTATTAAAAAGGTTCAAACATTCACTGATGCTCCAGAAGGAAACACGATGCATTAAGAGCGTGGGGGTGAAAACTTTTTAACTTTGAAGATCAAGGTAAATTGTTCTTAATTTGTCTTCCAGGAAACATGTAAGTATCTTTTGTCGCTTCCGAAGGGCAGTACTAAATGAAGCAAAAACAATTTTTTTTAAACAAAATAAGAAAAATGTGCACATCTTCATCCTGTTCAAAAGTTTTCAACCCCCAGCTCTTAATGCACCGTGTTTCCTTCTGGAGCATTAGTGATGTTTGAACCTTTTGTATTAGTTGTTTAATAGTTGTCCCTCAATTATCCTGCCCCTAAAATCATAGAGTCACTGCTGGAAAGGGAACAAAAATGTAAAAGATGTTGGAAAACTGAAGAATTTTTGGGACCTGGAGGATTTTTTTTAAACTGCTCAGGACAAACAAGGGACTCCCTTTTATTTTGTTAAAATGATTCACATTTGCACAAATTCTGCAATGTGTTCACAAACTTTCAAGCAGCACTGTATATTGGCAAACCTTAAGACATAAGTCCGGCCATATGTGTATTTTGCAAAACACTTCTATTGAGACGAGATGCCAGGAACTTATTTGCCACATCTAACATTTGTTCCCCTTCAAGCACTCATTGCAACAACCTGCTATACTTGATTCATGAATTATTGGATTTTCTTAATCTTACGAACCAAAAACCACAGACAAAGACACAAAAAAACTCAAATAAATACATAATAATAATAATATTAATATATACATGCACACATGGAACCAAAAAATCCAGCTGACTTCTAAACAATAATCTCATCTGTGTACAGTATGCATCAGACTACTACAAAGTTAAACTTCTTTGAAATGACCTTTTTTAGTATTGACTGCATAACAATGACTCCTCACTATTTAAATATTTATTTTAACGCGTGTAACAGTGAATTATACTCCAATAATTCATCAAAGGATGGCACCATACGCCTTCACAGATGTCTGGACTGAGCCCAGAATATCCACTGACCCTAGTAAAGTCCCACTGTGGTGGTGCTCAATGTTGATATCACATTGAGTTGTTAAAATTACATTTATGATTGGTGTTCCTATCTGTTTAATATCTTGCATATAATTGTCTGTTTTCAATTTTCCAAAGGTGGGGGCTCGTCTAATGACTGACAAAGAGAAGCCAACCAGACAGCATGAAATCAGATCTAATTATGGCTCAGATTTACTCAATGCTCAATGAGAGATTTAAAGAGTTAAATGTTCATCTGCTGTTTGTGATATCACTGTGAGCAGCTGCTCTATGATTATTTAGACTTTGGTGAGTCTAAAAAAGACAACACAGCTAGAAAACCATGAGTAGAAAGATGACTGGCCAACCAATGTCAAATATAAGTGTCCTCCTCCAGAAGAGAAGGCAGAACAGCCTGGGGTGATTATGTGGATTTAAGGAAGCCTTTGAGGGCAGAGTTACGCTCCCTCTCGTCTGGCACGCATGTGCATTTTCCAGACTCGGCAGAAACCGCAGGAGGTTTGCACCCGGCAGCTGATTTTTAAATGGAAGCTAACAGTTTTTACGTCCCTCCCAGCAGATCTTGAAATGTCAGATGAACCCTGATACTTTTTCGTCCTGAACTCATTGTCTCAAGAGTTTCGAACTTTTCCTTCTGCTTCAGTGCTGATGGACCCAGACCGCAAATATCTTGCGAAAGATGGTTAGATAAGTAAAGCAAGTTTGTCATAATCTGATCTGCCCACACTTCCCTATTAAGATGTATCAACAATATTGGGTCAACAAGGTATTAAACTTAAAGGAAAACTTTAATTTCTTTCTTCTGTGAAACACAGCAAGATATGTTTTAAAAAATGTTTCAAAAGTTTTTGTCCATAAATGGAATACAATATAGTGCCCAATACAACATCTCCACAGAAGAAAGCAAGTCATACAGGTTTGAAGTTGTGAAAAATAAGTGCACTTAGTTGTATTGAATGTGCACTTAATCAAAAAAAGTAATATATATATATATATATATATATATATATATATATATATATATATATATATATATATATATATATATATATATATATATAGGCAAATGCTTAAAGGTCCCATGGCATGAATTTTTCATTTTATGAGGTTTTTTAACATTAATATGAGTTCCCCTAGCCTGTATATGATCCCCAAGTGGCTAGAAATTTTGATAGGTGTAAACCAAGTTCTGGCTGTCTTTCTCTGCCTTTGAGAAAATGAAAGCTCAGACGAGCCGATCTGGAATCTTCCCTGTTATGTCGTCATACGAGGAAAGGTTACCTCTCCTTCCTCCACTTTGCCCGCCCAGAGAATTAGGAGAAAATGGATTCAGTTTATCTGTCGCAATGTCAGCACAGGCTTTACAAACAGACTTTTACCATGTGGATTCGACAGCACAGCCACAAACAGTGAGTAACAGTGTTCCTTAATGCCTGATCTGTGATCAGTGATTTCTGATGTGTAGCTAATCATTCAAGTTCATGCAGGCTTTCTTTCGAAATCGTTTAATACGGTTGTTTATGCATCAGTGATTCAAGCCAGTGACTAAACGATCAACTTCGCATCGTTTCTGTTAGTAGCATGAAACAAATCTGTTATTTAAATGTTTAAACTAGAGAGCGATCAAAGAAAACTCTTTATAATGTTCGGATCTGTCAATCACACATCGCGAGTGTATCTGCACACTTGCCCAAACTGCCGTTATAATGAATGATGCTGTTATGCTGCACAACGAAGCTCTTACTGTATTCATATCGATATTGTGTTCGCTGTTAGCTGTGGTGAAAGCATTTTGTGAGAGAAAACGTGTTGCAATGACAAGATCACTGCATTCACGTGAGCAACAGACTGCATGTGTACTCAATGCTCATCGCTGCAGCCATTCATGTGATGGAAAAAGATCTCAAAATAATGCTATAGTCAACACTTTGACGATTCGTTCATCTCGACGGCTGTAATGGTAAAAAAAACATGACAGGTCGCATGACTGGGACTCGTGTTTATTCAGAACTCTCGGATACAAACAAAATAAACTCACGCTCTCAACAACTCGGTACAATAAAACTTTCTCAGCAATCTTTATCCAGCTCTGCGTCTCTGTGGTCCACCTGCAGCCCATCTCTCTCTCTCTGGCAGTGCGTGCAGATCTCGCTAAACCACACCCCCTCCGCCACATAATCTAATACTCATTTCAAATGCAAAGATGTCAGCCAATCACAACAGTGGGCGTTTTCACTGAAGTCTCACAGCAGACACGCCCCTTGAAACAGAGCATTCAAGCCAGAGGGCTAATATCAGTATATAAAAATGCTTTTTATTTCTAAATTATGACATTTCTTGATGTAAAAACCATACTAACAATATAAGTACACCTCAGGAAACATTATAAAATAATAAAAAAATCCATGATATGGAACTTTTAAGAGTCTTTGATTGGGTCATTATTGCAGTCATTAGCATGTTATATGCTAGGCAACAGTTCATCTAACCCTAATCGATGAAGTGTTTAGTTATTAATTTCTTGTAGGAATACACATCATGGCCATTTTCCAGGATGACAATGTCAAGATTCACTAGGCTCAAAATGTGAAAGAATGGTTGGGAGGAAGCATGAAGAATAATTTTCACACATGAATTGGCACCTCTGAGTCCAGACCTTAAATTCATTCGAAGTCTTTGGGATATGCTGGAGGAGACTTTACAGAGTGCTTGACTCTTGCATTGTCATTACAAGATCATATCAATATCTGCACCAATTTTTGGTCAAGAGCTTGATGCCTGAAAATGCAGCTTGTTGGTGTGCTATCATTACTTATGTAAGTAATCTTACTCAGTATAAAAACAAAATACTGTAGGTCAATGGAAAGTCCCCACCATGATCGAAAACCAAATGCGTGTGTGTTTGCATGCATTCCACAGACTCAAATCCAAGTGTCTGGACTGTCTGCATCTCTGAACAAACCACTATCGCCAAATATTAAACTTTGGCTTGTTACTCATTCAGCACTTTTAATGCTACAGATATGAATGATACTTTAAATTGTGCAGTTGGTTGAGGAGAGTGGTACTATTATTTTAAACTATCAAACAGTTTTCAGGAAAAATATGAAATGAACAAAATCTCATTATAATACTTCCACAGACAAAAAGTAAGTCATACAGGTTTGGAATGACATCCGTGAGAAAAAGATGACAATTTTTTCAGAGCATTTTTGGGTCAACTATTCTATATGATGAGCTCTTATGACTTGGGCAACTAAATAGTAACCACCTAGCAACTACCCACAACACTGTAACAACTACCCAGGGGTGCGTTTCCCAAAAGCATCGTTAGCCAACTATGGTCGCAGGTTCTGTCGTTTCAAGCAAAGTTCAACGAGTCAGTGTTTCCCGAAAGCATAGTTCCAATGAACATTCGCAAACAGCATCGCAAAGTTAAGTGGTTGGAACAACAGCATGACATGGACTCATTATCTTGAGCAAAACAAGCAAGCTGACATTCAGTACAATCTATACTTTTTATTTTGAATACAAATGTTGTTTATGTCTTTTAGTTTTTCAAAATTTAAAGCACCGTTTTTGAAGAGTGCGCATGCGTGTACATGCTCTAGTAGCCTATATAAGAATAAGCCTATGATGGAATCTGGAAATAAAGCAAAATAACTGAGAAAAATGAGAATTACTCCTCAGATGCCATGTCTGTAATTTATAGCAAAAAATCTAGCATGAATTCAATCTCGAGCGAATTCATTAAAATAAATTATTACTCCACCACCTGTGTGACATCATTAACAAATGCATCGTACTATGGTAGTTAGATATGCCGTTGTATGGGAAAGACACCCCAGAATCGTGTGCTAAAAACACTTTACCCTAGCAACAGCGCAGCAACACCCTGGCAACCACTCATGACACCCTAAGTATCATGGCAGCAACTTTTGCAGTATGTAAGCAACATTCTTGTTTTCTTTTCCCTTGAAAATTTGAATCAAGTGTGTAACTGTAGATAAGCCCTAAGCCTAAAAACCTTTATCATTTTAAAAAAAAGGATTATTTAGTCTCTCATGTTGTTGTTTTTTTTCTCTTTCTTTTGAGGATGTCAAAACCAGAGTTATCTTCTGGGGGCAATTTTGTACATAAAAAAGTATAACTGGGTCAGAAGCAAGCAAAACAATCATCTAGGTACAGACAACCCATGCCACTAGCATAGAAGCTGCCCACCCCCCTCCTGACCGCAGTCTCAGTGGGTGATTTCCTGTCCAGAAAAGCTCTCAGCCTGAGTCAGTCCTGCCAGCTTCCCCATAACCCTGATGTGTTTGCGTGAGGGTTACTGTCTCACTCTTGGCTCACACACTCTCACATCTCTCCAAATGGATGTTTTTTATAATTATAAAAGCCATTTATTCTTTGAGTTATGCATATTCATTTTGAAAATGGAGCTGTGGAGAACAATTCTGTCAGTCACATCAAGACAGAGGGTTTGACTGCAATACATTGGATAATATATTGGAACATCAATCTCAGGAGCTAAAAAGCACAAAGACCTACACCGGTCCAATACACACCTTAACTATAGACCCACAACACATACAAATAAAAGAAAGAGGATATGATCCCAATACTGATGATATACAATACTGTATACTGCCTACCATTTGTTAGAAATCGTATGTGAATCAGTAGGCATTATAACGTTATTTGCAATAGTACACATTAGCGTCAAATGCAGTAGCCTATATAGCAGAGACAGGCCACTCGTATTAAAATTAATAAAAGAATTTGGAACACCCAATATGACAGCTCTATTAAAGGGATACTCCACCCATAAATGTTTAATTCTCTGACATTGTTTTTTCAGAAGAACTCCAAAGTTGGTGTTAGTGTTTTCTAAAGCAAAAATGTAGGTATGTGTAAGAAAAATAATAATATTGTATACTTATTTTATAAACTGTCCCTTCCGGCCAGTTGTCATAAGTTCATGAGTTCACCCTTGACTTAAAGGGGTGGTTGATTTCACTTTTTTAACTTTAGTTAGTGTGTAATGTTGCTGTTTGAGCATAAACAACATCTGCAATTTTACAACGCTCAAAGTTCAATGCAAAGGGAGATATTTAAGGACATTTTAATGACTTCAACAAACGGCTGGTAGGGACTACAATAAGCTTATTCACGGGTTAGTGACATCACTAACATCACCTACAATTTACATAAACCCTGCCCCCCGGAACAACAAAGGACATGTTGAGAAGAAGAAGAGCTGTTGTAGTAGAGCACATTTAGGATCTGCTCAA
This sequence comes from Romanogobio albipinnatus, assembly GCA_023566225.1. NCBI lineage: Eukaryota > Metazoa > Chordata > Actinopteri > Cypriniformes > Gobionidae > Romanogobio > Romanogobio albipinnatus. The sequence continues at coordinate 14,331,174 of CM042251.1, read as the reverse complement.
GCTGTTGCGTCAATCTTTTAACATTTATTGCAATACAGTACGTAACACAAATGCAATAGCATGTCATAAAAGCAAGATGACAACATCATAAGTTTTAACCGTAATTAAACTGTCCTGTTCTGTCTCCATGCCGCATATATTCTCTGGCTCTGCAGGCATTTTACAACAGCTCACACACAAGCGGTTTATAGATTATCATGACAGAATATGCTAATCAATAACTTGAAGATAGTTATCTCCACATCAGATAATTCAGGATCTTCTGGTCTGAGTTGTTCCTTGTCATGCGACAGCTGCATAGGCTTGGCTGTCTGTACAGGAATGATTAGTTCACCAGTCTCTCCTCTGGTCCGAGTCATTCATTTGTCACGTGACCGCTACTCATCTCTGTATGTGAAGTTGCAAATGTTTAGAAATTATCATATCATTATCAAAAGTTTTTATAAAGATGTTTAGGAATTTCTGTATCCAATAGAGAATATATGTCAAGTGACATATGAACGAAAGAAACTCGGACTGGGGGAGGTGAAGAGACTCGGGAATTGAACTGATCATACCAGTCAAACTTGAGTCTATGTTCACACTGTCAAACAACACAACCTTGTTTCTGCAGCAACTTTCAGCACGTCTCCTATAACAACATCTGACGTTTACGTTTTACATGGCGTGAGAGAGTCACATAAACCATGCAAAATCCGATTAGAGCGGTCAGACTGAAACAGATTTCCAAACACGCGATTTGAATAGGATTTCAAACCATATATGAATGTAGCTCAAAACAGATTTGTAAAAATTGCATTACATGTGATTTTTGGCCATTTAGACTTGCTAAATCTGATCAGATTTCAATCGGATATGCACAAAAATCGAGTTTGGACTGACAGTCTGAACGTTGCCTGAGAGCCCATCATTAAAATGTTGGTTATTCTTGTATACGGAAAATTCACATTTTGTCCTCAGTATACATTGTGCACACTACAGGAATATGTTACATGCTGTTCACGATTGAGACCACAATCAAACATTGTTATAATGTCTTCCGTGCTATCCATTTTTGTAACTTTCTATCATACATTCTTAGGGTGCTTTCACATCTGAGTGTTTGTTTCGGGACCTGGTGCGCTCGGATCCACACCAAAACAATCGCTCCGAGATCGCCTGAACAAAGGTGGTCTCAGCTAGCCTGGTCTTACCAGACTCTAGTACATTTCATTTGTACAGAGAGTCTGGCCACTCTCCAAGGACAAGCGTTTACCTCCTTGAAGGCGGGTACTCTGTTGAAGTTTAAAACTATTGGATCTGCCCAGAGCCACTCTGGATCTGCCATAACCAATCGCTAACGTTTGGTCATGACGTATGTCTTGCGCCGTTCGCCTCTGTTTCTCACACGGAAGTCCGTAAAAATAACTGTGCAGTTTATGTACGCCACCAAAGTGATAAAACCTAAAATTTGTGCATTCAGATTGTGATTTATTCACGGTGGAGGGGAGAGTTTTGTGATCGGGAACACGCTGCTCACGTGGTCCGTAACATGATTGTATGCTGTAAATAAAATGTCATATCCTTGGTATGATAAGAATAAATGCTGCCGTAAATAACGGCCCAATTCAAATGTTTCTGTGCTTTTCTTCTTTTTATTTTTTGAGCGGTGATGAAATATATTACTCTTGTAAATACTTGCCAGTATTTAAAGAAATACAAGTCTAGAAATGCATCCAAATTACAATGCAACCGCACTGTGCTCTGCAGTGGTCAAAAAGGATATAAACAGTGAATTTTGAAGTGATATATTCTTGAAATCTCAGAGATGTGGATTGGGACAGCAATTAAATTACCACACGACCTTGGTGTTTGTCTAAAACAGTAAGTAATTCGGCCGGGGATTTTTACGCGGGTGGTGGGAGACGGATGGCAATAAAATCACTGACTAGCCCCTGTAAATGATGATAATACCTTCCGACCCCACGAGGAACAATTACCATCCGAATAGGGCTTTAGCCAACTCCTTCACCACTAACGGAGCAAGCTGGAAAATCAAACTTTTCCCGAACCCCGTGGGGAGGAGGGCCACATCATCAAAACTCAGCAAAGATTGTTCTTGCTCCGGCTTTAACTTCTGGATATTCGGTAGCGGTGCCACAACGGAATGAATGGCTTCGCTCGCATTCGCGGAGAAACGCCGCCATTACTGAACTATTTAAAGTAGCACACAACATCAACGCCATCGTTCTCAGTCACTCCCTCTGTTCGCTGATTGGACTGGTAAAAATTTGTTTGGAGAAAACTTAAGAATATACCGCAGTCCCAGACGGAGTACTGAAGGAAAATGAAAAATGAGCGGAAGTAGGTAGAAGGGCCTCAGTACGTACATACTGAGGCTGGGTCTCAGCACGATTGCAAACTAAATCTGGGGTGGTTCGCTTGAGGTGTGAAAGCGACCAAACTGATCAACAAACCAAAAGGTAATTTATAACAGGAAGTGTGCTATATAAAAAAAATAGTGTCTGATTCTGTGAGAGAGCACATAAGTTATCACAGTTGAAAACCAAAAGAGCACCTCTTCATCTTAAAATATTGTGTAATTGCGCTTCTCTGTGTAAGAATGCTGTCCTGATGAAGCCTTGATTCCTACTCTAGCTGTATTATAACATTCGTATATGTTTGCATGTGTCTTGACACAGTTAAAGGTCTTGTTCTTCGTGATCCCATTTTTCAAACTTTAGTTAGAGTGTAGTTAGAAAGCTCAAAGTTCAATGCCAAGCGCGATATTTTATTTAACAGAAGTCCCCTTTCAAAGGCTACAGCGAACGGCCGATTAGGACTACATCCCTCTTCTTCCTTCTTTAATAACGTCACTCGAACACTGAGTGCATGCATCTCTGGTAAGAGGCGTGACCTTACCGGGCAACGTGTGCTAAGCTGCTGTCGAATCACAACCTATGATCACAACACAGGAACCGCTGGCACAATCAGAACTCGTTACGTTTTCTGAAGGAGGGACTTCATAGAACAAGGAAGTCATCAGCCCGTTTTTAGGACAATGAAAACAGCGGTATACAGATAAGTAAATTGTGTGAAAAATACTGTGTTGAATGAACACATGTTATATTGCACACTGTAAACACAATCAGAGCTTCAAAATAACAGGAAAAACGGGACCTTTAACCTCTAGACAGCGCTGGGACATCCACAGAGAGCGTGCTTGAATTTTCTGCAGTATCAATACGAATTTAGTATATAATGTAATAGTGTTTGCATGGGTCTCGACAGTTACAAATAAAGCCACAATAAGTTCACGTAGAGGAAACTCTGACCAATAAGAGGACAGTTGTACTCGCATGTGACTTGCGTAAACACAATTTGGTACGCTTTGAAAGGTTGCCTTGTGAAAGAGAACCGAACCATGAAGAAAATGCAACATTGTAACAAATTAAGTCTATACGTGTGAAAACGCCCTTAGAAACATAAGCATTCAAATCGTAACCATTTGATATGATGATATTTGCATACTGAATTGTTCTTGCTTGCATAGATCGTCAAATTATCTAAAACTTATCTAAAATCTTTTGTGGCCTTTTGATTACAACTATTTCCCTCTGGAAATGCTAATGTCGTTATTATTATTATTGCCATTATCTGAATACTCTGGCCACACTGTAAACACAGAGGCTAATAAACCCCTAACAGACACCAGGCAGTTCAATTAAAAGTGCTTTACTATAGCATTCCTCTGTTTAATGGAAGAGAGCAGTGGAAATGGCTGTGGTACGCCTCAGGGACAGTTTATAGTCACTCATACTTTTGTCTGTTTTCACTGATGTGATTCTTGTTAAATGTGGATGAAAAATATTCCCCTATTTCAGCACAATTTCTCTCTCTCTCTCTCTCTCTCTCTCTCTCTCTCTCTCTCTCTCTCTCTCTCTCTCTCTCTCTCTCTCTCTCTCTCTCTCTCTCTCTCTCTCTCTCTCTCTCTCTCTTTTTTTTTTACTCCCACCCCTCTTCCTGTCTTTGGGCTAAAATGATGACTGTTTCCCCGTTGTGGAATTAAATATATGCCAGAAAGCTCTGAAAAGTATTTAGATGGTTATTTTTCTCATTTACACACACATTCTTCATGCGGAGGGAGGACAAACTCTCTTTATTTCTCTTTATTTCTCTTTATTTCTCTCTCTCTCTCTCTCTCTCTCTCTCTCTCTCTCTCTCTCTCTCTCTCTCTCTCTCTCTCTCTCTCTCTCTCTCTCTCTCTCTCTCTCTCTCTCTCTCTCTCGTTTTCCTTTTATCTTTTTGGTGGGGCTGATTTTCCTCTGGCAGGACACAACAAAGAGAGGTTTTGCCTTCGTTCTGGTCCACACGTGGCTTCACTGTCTCTCTGTGCAGTGTGTTAGTTGTGCTGGTTTGTGTGGTGCTACAGGTCAGATATCAGTACAAAGAGATCAAAAAGAAGCTTGTCTCGTGGATCAAGGTGATGATAACAGCTGGATCTCACATGGATCAAAGCTGGATTTAAAGAGATAGTTCACCCAAAAATGAAAATTATTTAATGTCTAGCTTATACCTAGCTCCCGGCGGACCGCCTTCCGTATACAACTTACGGAGAAAAGAAACACTTTTTCCGTAAGTTGAATACGGAAGGCGGTCTGCTGGAAGCTAGATATTTTGCTCTATAACGTGTTAAATATGGATATTTTTCTTACAAAAACCCATCGATTTGCTTCAGAAGGCCTTTATTAACCACCCGGAGCTGTGTGGATTTCTTTTTAGGCTTCAAATTTTGGGTTGCCATTCACTGCCATTATAATGCTTGGAAGAGCCAGGACATATTTTGATATAACTTTAAAATAACAACTTAAGATTGTATTCGTCTGAAATAAGAATGTCATATACACCTAGGATGGCTTGAGGGTGAACTATCTCTTTAACTCGTTAAAAGTGAAGCGTACAATTAGGCCTGTCGATTTAAAGTATTAATAAAAGGTGGTAACACTTTATTTTGATGGTCCCTTTTGGACATTCTGTTGACTATAAGTAATTTTGCAACTACATGTCAACTAATTCTCATTAGAGAATTATTAGACTATCTGCTTAATATCTGCTAACTCTTTATTGTGATGATCCTCCAATAGACATTCTACTGACTATAAGTAATTTTGTAACTCCATGTCAATTTTATTTTAACCTTAACACTACCAGTCTACTAATACTCTATTAATACTCTAATGAGAGTTAGTTGACATGTAGGTGCAATGTTATTTATAGTAACTTATAGTCAACAAAATGTGTTAAAGGGACCAATAGTGGCATCACTGTGAAAAGCCCCTTTTAGATTCTTTATTTTTAAGAGTGTATCAGCTAAGAATTTTAGTGCTAACCTGTGAATGGTTGAAATATGTTGTAAAATCATTGCATGTGTAAATGACAAATGGGGTACATTCACCTGGAAAGGTGGAAATTTTACCTCAATTTATCAGGTTTTGTGTATGAAAGTGGCTGTTGTCTGTGTGCCAGACTGCTTTGGTTCAGAGATAAAGGCTAAAGCCTGCTGACACAACAAACACACACCCAATCTTACCCATCACATTTCTTGAGAATCTAAAGATGGACACATGTCCCAGGAAGGAGATCAAGACCTTTGATTACTAAAACACACACCCTGACCCAATGCAAAACATTTCAGCAGTATCCACCGAAAACTGCTGGGTTTTGGAAAAACAGACGTTCTAAACTGTGTCTGCAGTTTCGAATTCCCTACTGGCTTATTGACACACACTGACTCAAAACAAACAACCTGAGTAAATCTGTTCCTCTGGGTTTCTGATGCCCAAAGTCAGACATAGGTCTTTAGTCAATCCTTGTGAAAAAGATGTACACTTTAAGGGGGAAAAAAACAACTTCAGTGTGAACTGAATGTAATGTTTTCAGGCACTTAAAGAAGTAGTTCACTTTAAAATTAAAATGACCACATGATTTACTCACCCTCGAGCCATCCTTGGTGTATATGACTTTCTTCTTTCTGATGATCACAATGAACGGAGTTATATAAATAAATAGCCTGATGCTTCCAAGCTTTATAATGGCAGTGACGGGGTCCATTGAGTTTGAAGCTCAAAAAAGCACATCCATTCTTTGTAAATTTACTCCACTCGGCTCCAGGGGGTTAATAAAGGCCATCTGAAGCAAATCGGGTTTTGTACAAAAAATATCCATATTTAATACTTTATAAAAGTAAAATATCTAGCTTGCGACTTACGAAAAAAACGTAACTGGTGTGATGTATCACTAGAACGCATTTTGAACTGCGAGAGGCATTACACTTTTTGTGTTAGTTGAATACAGAAGGCGATCACATTTTAGCTAGACATTTTACTTTATAAAGTTTTAAATAAGGATATTTTTCTAACGAAACCAAACCCCATCGATTTACTTCAGAAGGCCTTTATTAACCCCCTGGATCTGTGTGGAGTATGTTTATGAAGGATGGAATTTGACATTATTGCATAGTCATGAAAGTGTACTCTCTTGAAGTACACTTAAGTGGCTTTTTTATTTCATTAATATTATATTATCTGCAAGTACAAAATATACTTTCAAGATTTGAAGTAGATACTTTTGCTTTATTGAGTTTATCCCTGCTGATCTCAAAGGGTAACTTCAGTGATTTAGCATTAGGCTTTGTATCAGTAAAAACCGTGTAGTATATTCGAATTATGGTACTTTCCCCCATGAGATGAGATAATTATGCATTTTATTTCTGGAAAAAATCCTCCGATGACGCAAATATCGTCATTTTGTGTCATCTGAGGATTTGTTGGCCAATGGTTAAAGACTACAGCCACTAGATGGAGCTGTTCCGCATGTTATCAACCCGCCCACAGGGGAGAGATCTCACTCACAGAATGTAAAAGACACAGATGGCCGCACGGAAATTCATAACGGAGTGATGCAGAGCAAAGTGAGTGTTTCAACTTTTAAATTAATTCCAGTGATAGTTTAGCTTCCATATGCGATCAGAAAACGCACCAGACTGGCGCTTAACGTTACCTCAGCTCTGCTCAGCTCTTCGTGATGAATGAAATATGACACTGCTGTGTCTGTGCCGTGACTTTCGTTCGGCTCACTCACAATTTATTGAAAAGACACGTTCAATTTTTAATTGTAGTGTTTATTCTCTAACTGAACAAAATTATTGTATTATATGAAGATCAAAACGACAGTGTACAGAGTGGCCTTGTAGGGCAGCGAAGCAAGTGCATTCTGGGAGTTGTTGTCTTTCATCCACGAGACAAAAATACATTTTCTGTCTTTTCTCAGTCTAGAAGGCACCAAATTCAAAAATAATTTAACATTTCTACTACATAAATTACACCGTTTAAATACACATTTATCTTCCCAGCGCTGAAGTGCCCCTTTAAGGAGGACAGCCCAGCAATAGGAAATAAAATCAAAAATGAGATCTCTTTGATACCTGTTTCACATTGCACACATAAGCAGTGTGTAAGTGAAGCAGCAGCATTGTGCTTTCAAACAATATCTTCAACAAATCTGAGCTCTCTTTTAAAAGCTTTGAAATGTCCTCTGAGCTGTAGTTGTTCAGTTGCAGAGTCACATGTGGCTTTGTGTTGTGGTGTCTCTAATCAGCTCTGCAGTTACCCATCATGAGGACAACATGTGTATACGAGAAAGAATGTATGTGTGTAGGGTGGAACGGAAATGGCTGGCCACTATTGCACTGCTCAATGTGATCCTTTATCCCTTACTCTGATGAATCTAATGCAGACTAATCTGCAGCAGAGTATTGCTACTGTCATACTTGGCTTTGGCTGGTGCTTCTTTTCACTGATTGAACATGTTCAATTGTTGGGTCATGGAATGAGAAGTGACGTACTGTAATAATCTGGTGATTGTCCCAGTTACTCAGCGTCTGTCAGTGGAGAGTGGATTGGCCTTTAAAGGGGTGGTTGATTATGATTATGATTTAATTTATTTTTTATTTTTTTTAGTTTAGTTAGTGTGTAATGTTGCTCTTTGAGCATAAACAACATCTGCAAAGTTATGACGCTTAAAGTTCAAAGCAAAGGGAAATATTTTCTTTTACAGAAATAGCTTTTTAAGGACTACAACAAACGGCTGGTAGGGACTACAATGAGCTTCTTCACGGGTTAGTGACATCACTAACCCTAAAATTTACATAAACCCTGCCCAAGCGGCAACCTCCCGCAGTTTCTCTTGAAGCCAATACGGAAGTGCCTCAAACTGCAATTCACCGACTGGCCGCTAGGGACAGGATCCAGAAGGGAGCAGAATCTCATTGAGCCCCATGTTAAAATGGCCAACTTTAGAGCAGAATAAAACATGTTTACAGCCTGGTACAAATTGTGGTTTTGGTCTATACGGCTCATTTTGCCCTTCATGACAACTGTGAGGGGGGTGAATTTTTTTATAACTCATTCGTTTACATTATATTGAGCCTTAAAGTTCTGCATAATTAAGGGCATGGTCACTTTGAGTGACAGGTGGATTCCCGTGAGCTAGCGCACCTCAGCTCCGCCTCCGCCTCAGCTCCACCCGCGTCCTGCCCACGTCCCGCCTCTTTGCCCATTTTCTGTTTCCCGGAAGTGACGCGCTCCCAAGATGGCAACGGCCTACACTAGGCTTCAGAAACGCTCTTCAGAAACCTACGGGTGACGTCACGGACACTACGTCCATATTTTTTTACAGTCTATGACCCTGCCCCAAGGGACATGCAACAAAGGCCATGTTGAGAAGAAGAAGAGCTGTTGTAGAAGAGCACATTTAGGAGTCTGCTCAAGCTGTCGCGTCAGTCTTTTCACATTTATTGCAATACAGTACGTAACACAAATGCAATAGCGTGTCATAAAGAAAGATGACAACATAAGTTATAATGTGCAAGCATCTTGCAACATCATGACAGAATATGCTAATCAATGATTTGAATTTATGTAGCTGATGTGGCGATAACTATCTTCATCAACTAACCATTCAGAAACGTCCTGTAGCATTCTACATGTTGTCACTTCTTAGTGAGTCTCTCCATTCTTGTCTGACTCCGGTTTGAACATAAAAGGCTGAACAGTTTCAGTGTGTCTGTGTGAGGTTAAAGCTCCGCCCTCTTCTTGAAAGGGGGCCAGGAGCAGAAGCTCATTTGCATTTAAAGGGACACACAAAAAAAAGCACATTTTTGCTCACCCTTATAAAAAATTATCTGTGGGGTATTTTTGGCTAAAACTTCACATACACATTCTGGGAACATCAGAGACTTTACATCTTGTAAAAAGGGGCATCCCTTTAAAATAAATTAAAATAATTTAAGTTTCTAAACATACATTCCGGAAGAGTAAGCCCATCTAATCTTCTAATTAACCATCAGAGCATTCATTACATTACTCTGGTGTCAGTTTTTCCGGCATCTCGCAACCTCCTCTACACCACATCTATACTTTAGTTGTCTTGCCTATAATCCTCTCCATGCATAGTAATCCCATAGGGGGGTATATTAGAGCTTTAGTTGACCCTCCTCCATTACATACAGTGAGATAAACTTGTTTAACCATCCATCTATTCTCTGCTTGCCCTGTGTTGGTTTGTAGGGATGCTAGAGCCTATCGCAGTATCTTGGGCCTTAGACAGGGAAACACCTTGGATGAATGGCCAGTTCATCACAGGGATAAAAATATGTTTAACCTTTACAGTTAAATGATTAAATGGGCATCAGAACTTATCAAACTGCAATTTAAAATGCCAAAAGTACGCTCTACACTGCACATCCAGTTATAACAATCTTCTATGACAAGTTACTGCTGCCGGTTACCAGTCCAGGTAGGCATAAGAAATAAACCTGCATGTCCTTGTTCCCCAAAGTTGTGTAGACCATCCGATCAGACTGAAACCACCCGATCAGTTCTGACATTTTTGCAAGAACTTGCCATTTTTTTGCCAATAGATCTGGGTGGTCCATGGCCATGCAGTCTGAGGCAAACTGGCAACTTATTCAGCCAAGAAAATTGAGAGAAAATAAACATGAAAGAGCATCTCCCTCTCCAGTCCACAACTCTTTGAGAAAGACCTTCAGCCAAACCTCACAGAAGCCGAGGACCTCAAGCTGTCAGACGCCCCACTAATGTAATGACTTACACATACAACTGACATTACCACATTCATGCTTCGTCAGCAATGGATAGAGGGAGTCCAGCAGGAATAGTTCTTCCAACTGTGAAAGTTTGGTCATCATTTATTTACTTAGGTTCTTCAGTTAAATTCTTTCAACTCAGAATTTTTGTGGGAGGACTCGTTGCTAAATACTGCAAAATGTTGGTAGTATTTAATTGTAAGAATACTTCCATGTCATTCAGAAGTTCTCATTATCTGGCTTATCTGAACATTGGCATACAGCAAGAGTATAGAGTTATAACATTAATGTGCATAGTGTAGTTCAGATCATTTGCTCTAGGAAGAATTTGATGAGAACTTTTTGAGGTTAGATGAGATCTCTGTCTTTTTTTGGTATCTTGACAATTCTGGGCAGATTTTGGTGAACAGATTTTCTGGAACTCTAGAAGAGAGTTTTTTTTTCTCAGGAAACAAAGCAGGAAAATCTCTCTAGAATAAACAACTGAGACATTAAAGAGACCTCATTTGTCTTTGCTTTGGGTCCTTTCACAACGAGATTATGCTTATTCTTTATCGTAATCACAAGGTTGTTTTAGGTTTGTCTGCCAACTTGTATCATAAGCAGTAGAGTCTGCGAACCTTGCCAGCCATAAACCAAAGTGCTGCTGTTCATTTTTCCACCACCCTTGCGTTCAGCCAGCTCAAATATCACAGATTAACTTTTCCTCCGAGAGCAAAACCACAGATAATAAAGCTCTGAAGAGATGATACAAGCACTTGGCGGATGGACTCCTTGTCACAGGCTGTCATTTTGGGCAAGGAAGATGAGTACTATGATGAATATTAAATGTGTTAATGAGAAAAGTAGCTGCACGTGTCTGTGCTCGCCTGCGCTGCCAGAAGCTGCAAACCAAGTTTGAGAAACAGAAGACGAGAAAGAGAGGACCGATCCCTTACCTGGAGAGATCTCTCCTTCACTCTGATCTCCAGAATCTGAGTCCATCTCTCCACAAAGAACCTCTCCTCTACTCTTTTCACTCCACTTCTTCCTCTGTTTCTGTCTGTCTCTGTCCTGTCCCTCTGCACTGAAAACTGTTTTCTTGAGCTCAAATGCACCAGCCGTCCGTGTTCAGAATATAACTGACTCAATGAGTGCGCGCTGTTTGCCGAGCGCCTTTTCTGTGCAGTCAGACTGCCTTCTTTCACTGACACTCTCTTGCTTCCACTTTCTCCTCTCGTTTGCTTCCTTCCCCTCCCTCTCTCCCTCTCTCCCGCTCCCTCTCCCTCTCCCTCTGTCCCTCCTCCCCCTTCTCCCCTCGGCTCGACATTGTGATGCCTACAAAAACATTAAGAGGAGGAAAACTCCGTCTCTCTCTGAGCTGATCTCTTGCCTGTGAGGAATGTTTTGTATGTTGGGGAGTGTTTTTATTTTCATCCAGGCATTTTTGTGTGCTATTTTAGGGGCAAGATTAGTTTTTAATGTTAGAAAATTATTTTTGAATGGCCAAGTGAATGGCAAATGACAGCAGTGCTGAATATGTTGCTTTAGATTGTCTTTGCGACACCATCCAGCTCAAATATTAATAGAGTAAAAGAGTGACTATGTGCCATCAACAGATCAAGGTTTGGCTGGTTAGTGTAGTTCAGTTAGCCCCTGCTGGTAGATGACGTAACTACACCATTATGACGGCAAAAAGCATCTATCTTCTTTGATGGTCATTTGAAGTAGCTTTTTATTGCGATGAAAAAAAATTCCTTTTTCATTGTACAAAGTAGTTGCTGCATAGTTTTCAGAATTTCCCCTCTGTCTCACCTTTGACATATAGCTTTGTATCATCGTTATAAGGGTTTGGAACTATACGTGTGTTCTCATTGTGACATCAGTCAGTTTGTGTCAAGACGCCATTTTCCTGCATCTTTAGATTGATTAGTCATATCATAAGCTTGAATTTAGATTGATTTCTTTCTCTACAAAAGTAATAACTACAGATTATTTCATAGATAAATCCAAAGACTTAGTGCCATATTAATGCCCCATGCAGGGCAGCTATGCAAGTACAGCTCATATGTACTTGAATGGAATTACCAAAATAATGTTGGAATTGCATTTCTATAACATTTCAAATTAGGTATAAAAATCTGACAAAAGACATTGCTTGATTTGAGGGGGACTGCCAGGGCATGGCAACCCCTTTGTTGAAATCATTTGACAAAAATAATTATTTTACCATCCCAATAGATTAAAGGCATCATTTTAGATTTTTGTAATAAAACCTCCAACAACAAAAAAACACTAGCACAGTGTGATACATTTCATGCAGTTGTGTACTTTCATTATCCCAAAAGTTTCCAAGGATTTGTACATCCAGAGAAATTCCAATTTTAAATAATGGCTCGTCCCTTGTCATTGCCTCCTATCAATGATGTAACATCCGCGCCATCTTCGGTTTCCGCTTGTAAAAAAAAGACAGACTTTATTCAAATAAACGTTGAACAGAACACCAAACAGCACTAACATAACATAGAACGGACAAAGGAAGGGTGAACAAGAGGGAACTAAATACAAACACTGATGACTGACTAACGAGGGGCACAGGTGACACAGATGAGGATAACTAAACACAGCAGAACAGAACTAGACTAACAAGGGAAACCATAGTAACAAACAGAAGGTGGGAAACTGAGACAAAGGAACATGTGATACATGAAAAGAAACTCAACATAAACACACCGACATGTAACATAACGCCCCCCTCCCGATAGGCGCGTCCTCGCGCCGCAGAAGTCCAAATGGGGAGGGAGGGTGGGCACCCTGGAGTCCTGGAGGCAGGAGCACTGGGGTCTAACAGGCTGGGAGGCCTCCAGGGTGGAGCCATGGGCGGGTCTGGAGCCGTGGGCGACCATGGCAGGTCGGAAGCCTCGGGAGAGTCCAGGAGTCCAGGAGAGTCTGGAGCGGAATCGAGGAGACACGGGGAAGGCACAGGAGAGTCTGGAGCGGAATCCAAGAGACACGGAGCGGGCACAGGAGAGTCTGGAGCGGAATCCCAGAGACAGGGAACGGTCACAAGTGAGTCTGGAGCGGAATCCAGGAGACACGGAGCGGTCACAGGTGAGTCTGGAGCGGAATCCAGGAGACATGGAGCGGTAGGATCGCTCCCAAAGTCTATTAACCACCGCTCCAGTGGATCTGCTGTGGCCGCGGCCATCACGACAGGAATCGAATAGTAAGCAAATATATTATTTATCTGGAAAAGAGGAACACGTATGTGAGAATGCTGTTTGTGGACTACAGCTCAGCATTCAACACCATTGTGCCCTCCATACTTGACATTAAGCTCCGGGCTCTAGGCTTAAACAGCTTGTTATGCAGCTGGATCCTGGACTTCCTGTCAAACAGACGCCAGGTGGTCAGAATGGGCAGTAACATCTCCTCATCACTGACTCTCAACACTGGAGCCCCTCAGGGCTGCGTTCTCAGCCCACTCCTGTACTCCCTGTACACACATGACTGTGTGGCAATCCACAGCTCCAACACCATCATCAAGTTTGCTGACGATACGACGGTGGTAGGTCTTATCACCGACAATGATGAAACGGCCTACAGAGAGGAGGTGCACACTCTGACACGGCGGTGTCAGGAGCACAACCTCTCCCTCAACGTCAGCAAGACCAAGGAGTTGGTGGTCGACTTCAGGAGGAATGAGAGAGAACACCGCCCCATCACCATCGATGGAGCACCGGTGGAGAGAGTCAGCAGCTTCAAGTTCCTCGGTGTCCACATCACAGAGGAACTCTCATGGTCCGTCCACACCGAGGCCGTTGTGAAGAAGGCTCATCAGCGCCTTTTCTTCCTGCGACGGCTGAGGAGGTTTGGAATGAACCACCACATCCTCACACGTTTCTACAGCAGCACTATAGAGAGCCTGCTGACTGGCTGCATCACCACCTGGTACGGCAACAGTACCGCCCGCAGCCGCAAGGCCCTGCAAAGGGTAGTGCGCACGGTCAGCTGCATCATCGGAGGTGAGCTTCCCTCCCTCCAGGACATTTACGCCAGGCGGTGTGTGAAGAGAGCTCAGAGGATCATCAGAGACTCTAGCCACCCGAACCATGGGCTGCTCTCACTGCTGCCATCAGGCAGACGGTACCGTAGCATCAGAACACGCACCAGCCGACTCCAGAACAGCTTCTTCCCACAAGCAATCAGACTCCTTAACTCCTGATCCATCAGGATCATAACACACTCTGGACAGAATATCACTCAGCACAAACCACTGTAGATACACACACATTATATACACATTTTATTATATTTATACATATTTATCATACAGCATCTATTGCACTTTGGATTTCAATTTTTCAATCTGTGAATAATATTTTATACTATACATTGTATATTATTATTATTATTATTATAGCTTAATGTATACTGTTTAATGTATGTTTAGTGTATATTGTTTAAAGTATATGTATATTGTAAGTATGTGTATATTGTTTAAAGCTGAGAACTACACTCACATTGTGTAAATTATTTATTGTTTATTGTAGTGTATACTGTGCTGTGAGTAATTGTGTGCGCATCAGATGTGTAATCTGATGCTGCTTAAATGTTGTACATGTCATGTCATGACTACTATGTTGCTCGGAACTGCACCCAAGAATTTCACCTACTGTTGCACTTGTGCATATGGTAGAGTGACAAATAAAGTGATTTGATTTGATTTGATTTGATTTTGACAAGTAATAGTCATGCAATTCTGTGTAGGTTATTGCACTTTGTTTATACTTCAGTAATTATTTTTATCAAGTCTGGTGACCAAGTCTATGGCAGTGAAATTAAATACAGTATTTGTTGCAAAAAAATATTTAGCCATAACTTTTTAGCAAACAATGTGGGTTCTTTCAAATGTACTTTTAGTATGATTGTTTTAAACACGTAAAACTCACAGCATTAACCCACCAAATCATTTGACAAATAGTCACATATCAGTAACAGGCTAAAATAGCATTACATTTCACGTTCTTTGTAGCTATTTCATTACGATGACGTAAAATAGTGTGATCAAATGTACAGGTAATACAAAATTACCTCATCCGTGAACATGATTCATGAATTTCCTACATCTCTGGATGGTAAAAATGACATCTCCCATCGTTCCATTCTCCTTCATAGCATCATCAAGCTTCACCTTTGTAATTGTTTTGAAAATTCGACCTCTGGTGGAGAAAACTTACATATTGTGCCTTTAATAGTGTAGTAAACCACATCATGCAAATTAAATAAATAAAAAAAATCTACATATGATAATTTACAACCTATATAAATAATGGTGGTTGGCCAATCAGATCTCAAAATAATGGTCCCACTTTATATTACGTATCTTTAATGTACTAGCTTTTAAATTAATCATTTGATACAGTGCACTTATTTACTTATTTTTTTTTGCACACACATTTACATTGTACTTATATTTAAAAAACACAATATTTTGATGGTCCCTTTTGAACATTCTATTGACTATAAGTACATTTCCATCTACATGTCAACTAACTCTCATTAGAGTATTAGTAGACTTTCTGCTTAATATCTGCTAACTCTTTATTGTGATGATCCTCCAACAGCCATTCTACTGACTATAAGTAACTTTGCAAGTACATGTCTACTTATTGTCTACTAACCCTGACCCTACCAGTCAACTAATACTCTTCTAACACTCTATGTAGGTGCAACGTTACTTATAGTCAGTGTTGGACACGTAACTTTAAAAAAGTAATAAGTTATAGTTACTAGTTACTTCTTACAAATAGTAACTGAGTGAGTAACTGAGTTACATCATTATAAAAGTAACTAATTACCAGGGAAAGTAACTACTGTGTTACTTTTTTTTTTTTTCAAATGTTCAAATATCTCAAATATCTTGGACGCCCCCAATATTAAATATGTTAAATTAATGAATTGGACACTAAATAGAAGTAGTGCTTATACTTCCAGTTTGCGAAAGCTACCTTTGAAGTCATTGGACTTGCCATCGCTCTGACTCCTCCTGGTCGTTGGTGTGTGTGACTGTGCATATGTGTGTGTGTGTGTGTGTGTGTGTGTGTGTGTGTGTGTGTCATAGGTGTGAGTGTGTGTGAAGTCAACCTATCAACCTTAAATTTGTCTCTCACCCACCAATCATCATCAGTTATGTGTACCAAAACACACATGGCATGCACGCACACCCGCCCGCCACACACACACACACACACCAACCAACCAGAGGAAAAAAACATGTTGCAGGTCCGACTGACAGAGAGCCTGTTTGGATGAAAACCACTTCAGTGAGCTCAATTATAGTAACACCAAATTGTATTCTCAGTAACGCTCACGGCGTTGTAACGGGATAAACAGTAATTTGTTTGATTATTCGTTACTGAAAAAAATAATTCTGTTATTAACACCATTTATCTATAAAGCCGTTATTCCCATCATTGCTTATAGTTAACAGAATGTGTTAATGGACCATCAAAATAAAGTGAAACCAAATACCTGCATATAATTACAGCAGTAATTACATCTGTATTTAAACTGCTGAGCCTTCCCTTACATCTTAACCTACCCTTAACCCATACCACCAAACCTGTCCCTACCTAACCCGTATCCCACCTCAATAACAGCAAACGTGTTTTGCAGTACAATATGAACACACTAAGTAAATTGTACTTATTTTTTATGTAAGTATACACATAGTAATGAAGGACACCTAATCTAACTGAAATAATAAAGGACATAAAGTACACTGATTGTCACAGGGTGTTTTGGTGATGTTTGGGCGTCAGGGGCTGCCCATAGAGGGCGGGGATCTGTCACAGGGTGTTTTGGTGTTGGTTCATGTTCATGTTTCATGTTTTCAGTTTATCATGTTCAATGTCATGTTTACTGTCATTTTTCTAAGTTTGTCATGTTCTGTAAGGTTTCCTGGTCTTGTCATGTGATTCCCATGCACTCATGTGATCTTGTCATGTTCTGTCATTGGTTCATTGTTTAATCACTGTTCACAGGTGTCACTTGTCTTGCCATTAGTCTGTGTGTATTTAAGCCCTCATGTTTGCCATGTGTCTTTGTCTGTTATTGTCTTTTTCATAGCCAATTCTTTGTTTCTGTTTAAGTCAAGTCTTTGTTTTATGGTTTTGATTTATGTTTATATTTGGAATAAAGAACTACACTTGGGTTCTGAAACTTGCCTTTCAGTGGATATATGTTACGCCGATTCAATAAAGGATAGTTGTCAAGGTTGCATTGAATTATTGAAAACGAATGAAATCACGAGGTGGTAATGTTAGGTTAATGTAAGTGTGTTTATTTATGGGGTGGGGGGCTGTTGAGCTATTTCCTTTTGCCACTGTTTCTGCAATCTGTACAGAAACCAGAAAAGCCAAAATGAATAGCTCTGCATTCATTTTTTTATTTATTATAAAGGTTACATTGCACCTACTCAAATAAATACTGAGTAATATTTATGCACTTACTATAAAGTTACGGTTTAGGGTTAGTCACTTGTAATAATGCATAATTTATGGTTAAAAGTGTTACCATTAAAAAAAAATATGTTTAGAATGACTGTAGAGCATGACAGTAATTATTAGACTATAAACCCTTGGAAGTGCCCTCTGAAGACAATGTTCAGGTCGTTTGGTACTCAGAGTGTGTCTATGAGAGACAGTGAGTCTATTCTCAGTTATACAATACTACTGGCTACGAACCACAATATGAATGCTTTGTAACCCCATAGTCATCAAAAGTGATGTCTGGAGGGGACTGGTTTGAGGATTTGTTTTTAATGACCCCACAAGTTCGACTAAACCATCAAAATATGAGGAAAACACAAGGGATGAACAAAACTCTAAACTTGGTTAACGTATTTATCTGACTAAAAAAGGGTTTAACTGCAGTTTTAACTACATGTTTTATTTTACTATGCAAAAAAATTGCATAGAAAAACTAAAAAGCATACATTGCAACATAATCTACATAAGTTACTAATATTTTGTTGATTCACTCTTGTTTTTGCATGTGTCCACGATTTCTTTGTAAGACAGAACTGTAAGACTGAAAACTTTAAGCATTTAATAATAATAATATGTTACATTTATATAGCGTTTTTCTGGGTACTCAAAGCACTTTACATATAGATGGGGGGAATCACCTCAACCACCACCAATGTGCAGCATCCACATGAATGACGTGATGGCAGCCATATTGCACCAGAACGCCCACCACACAACAGCTTATTGGAGAGGAGGCAGAGTGATTAAGCCCAGTTTATATATGGGGATGATTAGGAGGCCATGATGGACAGAGGCCAATGGGCAAATTTGGCCAGGATGCTGGGGTTACACATCTACTCTTTCCGAAGGACATCATGGGATTTTTAATGACAGACAGAGGGTCAGGACTTCGGTTTAACATATCATCCAAAGGACTGAATAAAGGGTAAATATGTACATTTCCCTAGACCAGACATAGATTCTTAGATCCAAACATAGAGGAGATATATTTGTCAAGTTTAATGTGGCGTTCACACAGGACGCGATTCGCGCTGATCACGCGAAGGTGGACGCTTGAACATTTTGAGTTTACTCACTTCATTCGTGCATGAAATTTGCACGAATAGCGCGTGAAATTCGCGTTTGACAGCTACACAACAGACGCGAATTCACGTCATGGGAGGGGCTTTTGCCCTATATGAGCCTATATGAGCCAGCTCATCTCGGTCACTATTAATGTGTGACAAAACGTAGTTTAAAGACTTTTTCAGGCGATAATATAGTTGTTTAAAGCTCAAATCTGTGGTTAATTTATAAAAAGAGTGCCTATTTGAGCATTTTATCTGGCGTTTTCAGAGTTGTGAGATCCAGGCGATCAGTGACATTCCGCGCTCGTTTACCCGCCGAGACCCGCCTTTCCTTGGCTAGTCCTTCTCACATTTGCCGTTGGCTCTGCCTCTTTTTTTCTGCTCCAGTCTCTTTGCGAAATGGCTGACATAGATTTTGTTGAGAGGGTAGCTGCGCTTTATTTGCTGTGGAAGGCTGAAAAGCGGCGTAGACTCGTTCGGCGCAGTGCAAGATCCTTTTTATTCCTCTTCCTGTAGTGATAGGATGATGTATCATATAGCTCCGGGTATCCACATACGGCCACGATTATCTTGTCCTCCATTGTTGTTCGGATTTCTGCCTCCGCTTTTTAATGCGTCACTACTAGAGCAAGCTCGTGATTGGTTAACGTGGCGCGAAATATCCGCCAAAGTTCAGATTTTTCAACTTGAGCGATTCGCTCAATTCTCGTCATTCGCGCCGCCTCAATCGCGCCACAGAATGCCATTTCGCGTCTCTGCATTGACTTAACATGTAAATCACTCGCGCGAATCGCATCCGGTATGAACGCACCATTAGACAATCATCTAAAAGAATGCTTACTTGCGACGAGCTAAAAGCAGATAAGCTTCCCAAATCTATGCTGTTGGCTTAAAAAACTTTGGTGGGACCAAAAACAATCACCTCAGTTTTACATTTAAAGACTTTGCTAGCCAAGTTTTGACCTTGTCCAAGGACATTAATAGAGATTTTATTGCCGAAGGATCATTTCTGAATCTGGGTATCATGAGCGAAAAAACTGAAAGACACTTAATGCCTTATAGGTATGGAACCAAACAGTAGCATGTACACGGAATAGAGAGTTGGCACCAGAATCGGGCCCTGAGGGAGACCACAGGTGAAATGAAGAGGAGTGATTACCTAACCTGACCAAAAACTCTGTCTGATAAATATGATTGAAACCACTTAAGGACTATTCCTTTTAACTCCATCCATGACTCTAATAAAGAATGTAGAGTGGTCAACAGTATCAAACTCTGCAGATAAATCTAAAATAACTAGCACCACACACAAGACAGTATAGCTAATATAAAACATTTCAAAATCTCAAAAGAAGCAGATTCCGTGCTATGCGCAGACATAAAACCAAATTGAAATATTTCAGAAATTACAGTTTAGACTGAAGCTGCCCAAACACATTTTCTTCCAGTGGAGTACTTATTACAGAAAGTAATATACTTTAAAAGAATATACATATAAGCATACTGTATGGAATGTGTTCTGGCACTTGATTGTATGTTGGTAACAATTACATGAAAATGCATTATAGTTTATATAAATATTAATGTAAATGAAGTAATTTCATAATTACTTCGGTCTTCAAAATACTGTATGATTAAAGTGTACTGACAAACATTTATGGTAAACTAAAATATACTTTAAAGTCATGTATTGTAAGTTTAATTTATTGTATGCATTTAAATATATGTGTAAATTACACAGTTGCAATTTAGTACATTTAACACATATTAACTTTAAAGGTGCCTTAGAATGATTCGAAACAACATTTTAAATTGTTCTCTGGCATCTACATAGAGGGTATACGCCTTATTTAAGGTCAATAATTGTCCAGATACGGTTTTACAGGTCCATTTACAACTCTAGAAATCTTCCCCAGCATGAAATGGTCTGTTTTTGCCTTATTTGGAAGGGTCATGAATATTAACGCAGAGTTCTGCTCTGATTGGCTGTTTCTCTGCGGCTCAATGATAGCTGACCGTCATGACGAAGGAGAGATTAGGCATTCAACCTTATATGTTTGAGCCTGTTTCTGACGAAGATGCAGATTTTGAGGAACAACAACATGTTTTGAGATTGGAAATGAACGCTTCTGAATGGTAAGTTAAGTCTTTATTTTAATTATGAACCTGCAAAATCATTACGTCCATAACAGAACTTCAGCCTAAGCGATAACTAGCATATAGCATTAAATATACACATCAGCAGTCACAACTGTTTTAGCATTGTAAAAATATTTTTGCCCTGTATGATTTTACAATGATAGCTTCTTCACTTTGAATCACAAACTGAACTGGGTAGTGCTTAAATATGTTGTTTGTACAGTAACGTTTGAGTTTGACAGTAGAGTACTGATTTAAAAGTCGATTTATTTATTTAGCCATTTAGTTATGTAAACTACTTGGATTATCATATTGTTACTGTACTAGCATCTTGTGTTGGATCTAGGCAACAACGGGGATATAATCGTTAATGTTGTCTCTCGAAGAAGCTTTCAATTTAATCAGAAATAGTTTAGACAGTCAAGAAGTGGATAAAATCACTTACTGCTTGCAGGTATATGGTTGGAATTGCCCCTTTCTTCAGTGTCAGACGCTGAGCAAAGCCTGCTTGATATTGTCCCAGGTTTGAAAAACGTGGTGAAATGGGCAGAGCAAACTAACAACTTTGAAATAAATTGTTGCGGTATCCAATTATAAATAAACACCAACCATGCCTGTTGACATGTTTTATCTGTGGGAAGAGTATGAAACGTCTTCACATCCCCTGCACAGCCTAAACATTTGTTTCCATGATCTGCCATGTTTGCTATCCTCGCGTGATGCTTGTTTACCTGCAGATATTTTTTTTATTTTATTTTTTTTATTGCAAGACAAAATTTGACAAAAAACTAAAATTACAAATGACAATATAACATAAAAGTAACAAGCACTAGGGGGAAGGTTTAAACAAGATCTACAAAAAGACATTGAAAAGTTTGCAAACTTTTAACATTTTAACTGCTTTTTGCTTGATAGAAAATTGGATTGATTCAATATAATGCTCCATTTCTTTCTTGAATGATATAAAACAGGGTTTTTTACATGAAAATTTACATTTGTGAACATGGAATTTTGCCATTAAAAGAATAAAATGTATTATATAGACCTGAGTGCGCTTGTCTTTATAGTTCTCCGAAAGCCCAAATAATAAATGTCTCCAGAATAACACAAATTTGTTATCAATGTTCTTTGTGATAAAATCACAAACATTTTGCCAAAACTGTCTTACATATGGACAGTGCCAAAATAAATGAACCACAGTTTCAGGGCTACTGTCACAAAAAGTGCAATTAAAATCAATATCACCTTTAAATTTTACAAAGTAATGTTTCACTGGGTAAATCCTATGTCTAATTTTAAATGATACCTCTTTGACTTTGTTTGTAATTAAATATTGATTAGGTATAAGCCAGACCTTTATTACCTGCAGAGATGATACGGCTGCGCAGTTTCGCCTGACCGTGAACATGTGCTTGCATATGCAAATGTTGGGGGCCTACATATTAATGATCCCGACGATTGCATCACTCTCGGTGTTACGTTGAGATTTGCCTATTTTTCTGTGGTGTTTTTCACAAATGAGATTTACATATGAAGGAGAAGGTGATAGTGTTTGAGACTCACTGTATGTGATTTACATGTACTGAACTCCTGTTATTTAACTATGGCAAGGTTAATTCAATTTTTCATTCTAGGGCACCTTTAAATGTAATATCAAATAACAAAATATTATAATCAAGTACTTTACATGTGCTTTAGTATGTTAGTCAACACAGCAAAATAAGTGTACTTCTTTAAGCATGACAAAAGATTTTTAAATCATAAAGATTTCAAATGTACTTCAAAGTAAAACTTTTACTTTGAAATTACAAAGTATGTTAAAAAGTCATGAAAGAGTACTCTCTTTTATTACATTTATATTGTATTATCTGCAAGTACATTAAGTGCACAGGCAATACAATTAAGCACACTTCTTTTTATGACCAATGACAAATTGCTAGTGATGTTCCTCTATATGTCACTTTGGATAAAATGTGTCTGCCAAGTGAATACTTGTAGGTTTTTTCTTTTTCTTTTTTTCAATCTGGTCAAGATAATGCACTGTTCTGAACAGACGCTTGGCTCTTTCTAGCTGTAAGGCCAAGCTTCAACCTCCATAAAATTAAAAATGTTCCCATTAATAAATCTGCAAGTGGACCATCTCTGTCTACTTAGTTTCTAATATAACAGAACATAATTCAATTCAATTAAACCTCTGAATGTCTTTCGTAATTGTGAAGCTTACACTGTTAGAAACACACATCTGTCTACTGAAAACTCCGCCCACAGTGAAATGTCGTTGGTCCAAAATCCTGTTCCACATTTGTGTAAATTAAAGTCAAATGTGTCTGATTGCTGTGAAACCTACAGAATTGGGTTTTCTCTATTATCTTCTTGGTCTCTGTCTGTCTGTGCAGCTGTCGTTATGTCTGTCTTGTGATCCGTTTGTCCTTCAGGAGTGTCTGATTGCTCGTGGCACTCAGCAGGGTCAGTGTGGTGGCAGATGGTGTAGAGGTGCCTCAGGCTGAGGGTGTGTGTGGTCAGCTGTCACATCTTAATAGACAGATGGTCATGAACTTTCTCTCTTTGAGTCCAATTTATGTCTCAGTTCAGTCCAGTGGAGCAGTCAATCGTCTCGACCCACTCATGCTAAAGTTCAGTATAAGATTGATAGTAAAAACGTTCATAAGTGAAGATGATGTTGTAGTTTTTGTCCAATCAAGGCTGACACTTTCATGGCCTTTTCTTTCATTTGGTGGAACATGTTTTATTCCCTGTTGGGTTTTCAAAGCTACAAATGTGTTGGTACTCAATGACAGTGTCCTTTTGTATTCACCACCTGGAGTTTTTCTAGTTTCTTCATACATTTATGGCCATGTATACATCCATTGTTGCTTATTTTCAATTAAAACACTCAGACGCTTGTTTCCGCCACAGAATAAAACTTTTTAAATGTTAATTGCGACTTTTTATCTCACAATTGTGAGTTTAATATAAAGTCAGAATTGCAAGTAATATCAGAATCACATGTTATAAAGTCAGAATTGTAAGAAAAAAAGTCAGAATTGTGACTTTATATATCACTTTATATCTCGCAATTCTGATTTCTTTTTTCAGAATTTTGAGATATAAACTCACAATTGGGAGTTATAAAGTCCAATTCTCGGGGGGGTGGGGGGGGGGGGGACTGACCTTTTTCTCACAATTGTGAGTTTATATTTCACAATTTTGACTTTATATCTAGCAATTTTAACTTTATAACTCGCAACTACGACTTTATATAACACAATTCTGAGAAAAAAGACAAACTCTGTTCGCGCAGGTCGCACATGTGCATTTAGATTTTTTGCAGTATTTACATGGGTTGTAACTCGTAGCAAGAGATTGCTCAAAACTGCACAAGCGTCAAACACCTGTGCACACATACGAGTCAAAAGAAGTATACTTTGCAAGGCTGTGCTTTTGCGAGCGTACACGTAAAAAACAAAGTATACTTTGGGATTTAGAAACTAGTCATTTTTATGTCACATTTATTCTATGTCACAATTCACCAGTGTGAGTGCCCATGATCACCACCAGAGGGCACTCCAACCTGGACTGTCATTCTATCATAGACTACATTACCCATAATCCTTTGCCCGGACTCATCAGCACTCATTGTTTACACCTGTGTCTCATTTACCTCATTACCCACTCTGTCATTCATTACAAAGTCTTGCAAAGTCTGCGTTTGGATCCTCAACCTTCGCGTCTCAGAGCAGCATGTGACACTGTGACACTTGTGACACTGTGACACCCGTATCCAAAACTCATTAGTTCAACCTTGCTAAAGGCCCTTTCACACCAGAAGCAAAGCGAAAAAGCAAATAGTTTGCGTCAAAACCATTCACATCAGCCGGGATGCGACTTTGTGATGTCTTTGACGTTTGCGAGCGCCAACATTCCAAAACATTTGCGCTGACAGCTGAGACAGCTGCGTCATCCAGTGAAGACCAGCTTTTCATTTTCTTTAAAAGACAGAAAAGAAGGTTTTGGGTGCACCCAGTCTTAAAGAACAGAGAGTAGGGGTGTGCCATATCATACCGTCCACGATAACACCAGTATAATTTTTTTACATCAATGATATAGTGGTGCAATGACGTATGGCGCATTTACGTTCCCTATAGCACGCACAACAACAACACCTGTCTGAGAGTAAGAGCAGCATGTCAGCCTCCAATGATGATTTAGTACATAAAAAGGGAGCTACTTCAATAGTATGGAAGTGGTTTGGTTACAAGAGGATAGACCTCCAACAAAGGAGGCAAAGAACCAGCTTACTCAAAGCGCAAGTGCCATGGTCATTTGCCAGCATTGACAACTTAAAACTGTTATTGATGTTTGACCGGAAGAATAAAGCTGACGGTTATTACGGCTCGTGAGATATAGCATTCTGCCCACTCTGAATCAGACACAGAGAAAAAGTAGAGAGTAAGATTACATTTATTTGAATGAATGAATTATAACATTTATTTAAATTAATATCAAGAGCTAGAGAGAGAGATTTCTATCTGCTTCAGTTCAGCATCTCCCTTAACAACGAAAATGTGCGTTTATTATTTAAAAATAGCGATGCAACCCCATTGTTGCTGAGAAATATAATGTAATGATCCAGTATCTAAGCTATTTTATGATTAAAAGTCGTGGGGCAGCGTTGATAACAAGTGTCTGTGCTCATGAATGTTCTAGGCACTCTGTATACAAGTGACGTATGTAGGCCTATGTGTGTGTGTCTGTGCGCTTAAATGAAAACAGCGCATTCATATAGAACGGTGATTCAACTGACTAGGAACTATCTGTCCATTAAACTATTTTATTGCACACCTTCCAATTAATCAGACTCGAGTGTTCAGACATACCATGGCATAAATCACTTAGTTATTGTTACATTAAAATGTTAAGGAGTTATGTTATACTTTTCATTAAGATTTCCAGGGAAAACACTACCAACTTGTACCAAGGCTACTTTTTTACTTTGCTTACATTTGATTGCAATCATCAATAAAATGTTGTTCCATATATTTTTTTATATATCGTCATAAATATCATTATCGCAAATATTCTTGAAATATCGTGGTGTAATTTTGAGGCTATATCGTCCACTCCTAACAGAGAGTCTGAAGGGGAGTATGCTAATCTTGTACAGGAGCTAAAACTTTATCATGGCCGGTTCCGCACTTCCTTTCGAATGTCTGTGGGACAATTTGCGGAGCTCCTCAAGACAGTGGCACCGCATCTGACGAGACAAACCACAAACTTCAGCCAACCAATCGATACGGAGCAGTCTGCTTAAGGTGAGCTGTCCTCTTAAAATCAATTAAAATGAAGTCACCGATTGTCATGTTCAAGTGATGTTTCCAGTTGAGTCACAATGTAAACATTTAAGAGCCACAGTGACGGCAACACAATCACTTTCCATAGTCGCAGAAACAATTAGGTTTGGATAAAAATCAACAAGTTTTAACCCAAAAGGTAAGTCTACAGTGACTTGAATGTACTCCCACAGGAGCTGTAATCTCGTGAGAAATGCCTGGCAAAGTTTGATTGAATAGCTAGTGACATCTAATAGACATTTCGTTTACAGAAAAGAAACCCACTCACATGTGCCGAGTCATTCTATTTTTAGGGGTACATTTCATGTCAACCAAAAAGTCAGGAAATCAGTACTCTTTTTTGATCAATAAACTAGGCGGTTGAATAATATATGCCCTTAATGTGCTAAATTAATTATTTTCAAGCTTAAGCTCTAATGACTTTTTAAATATATTAATGAAAATTAACTTTTGATTCATTATTTTGTCAACTGTGTTATGGACAAATGCTGTGTCATAAATCCACAGTATGCTGAATATAGTATTATTCACCATACTTACCCAAAATTTCCATCTCCAGATATATCCCTATCTATTTCTTCTGACGGTTTAGTTCACATTTAAAAGATTTATAATATAAAAACCACACATAACATAGTTGACAGACAAAGTAACACAGTTGACATGACACATTAGAAGGAAAAGAGAAAATGATAACTTTCTTTTTATTCAACAAATGTAAATACAAGCAATTCATTAAATTTAAATTGAATTGCCAACCATGTGAATCCTTGTCAACTGTTACAGTTGATGGGTAACACAGTTGACAGGTAACACAGTTGACATTTCGGCCATTTTGTGCAAACTGCTGGCCTTAGTTAGTAGTAGAGCTTGATTAACTTATGTTTTTATATTCTTTCTCTACACATATATAAATATAACATGTGACGCAAGTTCACCAGAACATGTTGATAACACAGTTGACGGCCAATTAATCTACTCTATGTGCAGACAATAATATAGATCATATATTGAAGAGGAGAAGTTATGACTTAAAACACTGTCATCAAATTTCCCTCCAAAAAAGGAATGACATCACGTAATGTTGGACATGTGACTTTGGAACAAACCATTGCTGATTTATAGGGGGTTTTATAGGGAGTAACACAGTTGACACTGATTTCTCGGACATACACAAAATTGATGATTTAATGTAGATGCATGAGCAAAATATTTTTTTAAACACCTTTCTCATAATTTAATGATTATTTTGGACAAATATTTGTAAGAAATGTATACAGAAACATGCATTTTAGAGTTAATCTGAAGAGCAAAACCTCGCATTTACCAAATCGGACAGCACAAAAACAGCAAATTCCAGTATAGAATATGCCATTTTTGCAAAATAAAAGATAGGTATCTGTGGGATTTTTGTATTAAATGAATAAGAAATGTCCCCTGATATAAAAGCGGTCATTGCTGAAAAGTGAAACGTTAATGAAAAATTTGTCCACGGACATGACATGTACCACTAATTATAGAATGACTCAGCCGTTGTTTCCTTCTTTGTGATTGGTTGAAGCCTTTTCTGTCTCTGCGAAAGTAAAAAAAAAAAAAAATCGACATTGAAGCGGAAAAAAATAAACTTAATTTTTTAGCCGCAGCACATTCGCATTCGGTATGGAAGCACTCATTACACAAACAGCTGATCAAAACATAAAACCATTGCACAAATAATTTGCACGTCAAAATCACACCCAGTGTGAAAGTACCTTAAGGCTGATCAACTTAGAGTGGTTAAAATGTATTTTAAACTCTGTTCCTGAACATTATAACCCGAATGTTTATCTGTGTGCTGCATATTTTACAGAGAACAGCTTCCAGAATCTAAGAGAGTACATTGCAGGCTATGCACAAAAGCTTCTCCTGAAACAGAGCAGTTCCCATCTGTTGTTTGTGGATGACAACTTGTAAGTATGTCTGTGTGGCGAGCAGCGAGGCCGAGGGACCGTGAGGGCGGGAAAGCCAGTGAGGATGAGCGCCAGCTGCGCGCTGCAGCGATCTCGGGTCTCATGGAGGAGTGAGGGAGTATAAAGGAGGAGCGATGACAGTGAGGGACGAGAGAGGACCAGGCCTGGATTTTGTGTTGTTTTAGTTACGTTTTGTTATGTGTACGCTGCAGTCGTCCGTGAGGGGCTGCAGCTTTTGTTTTCATTTTGTGTTTATTTGTTTTGTATGTAGGTGGCAGTCGGCCGTGAGGGGCTGCCACCCCCATTTCCGAGATCGGCCGGTTCCCGCCTCCTTCTTCCCACACGAACTAACATTACTACAGTCTGATTATTTGTAGTTGCATTTTCTATTAACAGTTCTAATTATACGTTTTACGTTGTTGCTACGATGTAAACAAAGGGCAAAGCTGTTTGGCTCCGCTCGCCTGCTAGCCAACATTAGTGTTGATATAGTGTTTACTGTAGCTTTTGTACGGTTGTTCATATTTTAATGACAGCATATTTATTAAACAAAAATTAATACTTTTATTTATCAAAATAAACAGAAAATAGTACAAACTTTGTTAAAGTGATCAAGTATATTAAAGATGCTTTATGTAAGTTTTTCACTTTACTAGAGCATAAAATTACCATAATATGTTTGCAGATATGTAGGAAACATGCTTAATTCACCTACTTGTTTCATGAGAAAAACAATGCCATAACCAGTTATTCTACCTTGAAATGTGTGTTCTGTGTCAGAATGTCTGTTTTGGTTTTGGTCTGTGCAATACCACACGCCGCCAGTTTACCCAATAGTATTTCGACCCCACAGGTTGCCAGTTGGCGTAAAACACAGCGTATTGCAGCAGCCATGGAAGCAAACAAACTGGGTCAGAGGTCGCAGATTCTACCCAACCTAAAAAGCCTCTGCATCCATCTAAAAATCTAAATGAACAAGAGCATATTAAAACACGGATAAATCAACTCGTCAACTTACAGTGTGGCTTTCATTGTCAATTGCGCTCGCTCCTGTTGTGTCCATAAACTGGCAACCCGTGTGAGCGTTGAGTCTGAGGAGGGGGCAGGGGAAACAACGATCTCCAATATTTTTAATCTAGGTCAATCCTACATTAGACATTTAAAAAAAACATTATTTTGTATACAAAACTGTGCCTTTTGCCCCATGCTGGTGAGCCTTTTACCCTGCATGTGTGTGGGGCATATATCTATAATATAAGATTTTTTAATCAAAATAAACCACTTTTATGATTTATCTTCACACAAAATCTGTTGCTCCATCAATGTTCAATACAAACATGTATATTTTTTCTGCAATCATACACTACGGGATTAGTGAAAAGAACATTTTTCTTAAAGGGATAGTTCACCCAAAAATGAAAATTAGCCCATGATTTACTCACCCTCAAGTCATCCTAGGTATATATGACATTCTTCTTTCAGACGAATAAAATCAGAGTTATATTACAAAAGTCCTGGCTAATCCAAGCTTTATAATAGCAGTAATTGTTGCTCTGTTTTTGAAGTCCATAAAAATGCATCTGTCCGTCAAATAACCAAATCAAATAAAATCAAATCACTTTATTGTCACTCAACCATATACACAAGTGCAACAGTAGGTGAAATTCTTAGGTGCAGTTCCGAGCAACATAGCAGTCATGACATGACATGTACAACATTTAGAGCAACATCAGATTACATCATCTGATGCGCCCACAATTACTCACAGCACAGTAGAACTCTACAATAAACAATAAATAATTTACACAATGTGAGTGTAGTTCTCACAGCTTTAACCAATATACACATACTTACAATATACATATACTTTAAACAATATACACTAAAACATACATTAAACAATAACAGTATACATTAAGCTATAGTAATAATATACAATGTACAGTATACAATATGTTCCATTATCGAAATCCAAAGTGCAATAGATGCTGTATGATAAATAAATGTGTATATAATGTGTGTGTATCTACAGTGGGTTGTGCTGAGTGATATTCTGTCCAGTGTGTGTTATGATCCTGATGGATCAGGAGTTAAGGAGTCTAATTGCTTGTGGGAAGAAGCTATTCTGGAGTCGGCTGGTGCGTGTTCTGATGCTGCGGTATCGCCTGCCTGATGGCAGCAGTGAGAGCAGCAGTAATGAGTGATGGCAGCAGTAACAAGCTCCACATGGCTCCGGGAGGTTAATAAAGGCCTTCTGAAGCGAATCGAGGCGTTTGTGTAAGAAAAATATAAATATTTAAAACTTTATAAAGTAATGTTTGGCCGATCGCCTTCCGTATTCAATTTATGGAAAAAAAAGTGTTACCAGGTACGCTCATCAGACGTCGCTTACGCATTGCGAGAAGGCACTTTCAACACTTTTCCAGGGAAGGCGATCGGCTGGACCTTTACTTTATAAAGTTTTAAATATGGATATTTTTCTTACACAAACGCATTGATTCACTTCAGAAGGCCTTTATTAACCCCCCCAGAGCCGCGTGGAGCACGTTATTTGATGGACAGATGCATTTTTTATGGACTTCAAAAACAGAGCAACAATTATAAAGCTTGGAAGACCCAGGACTTTTTTAATTTTATTTGTCTGAAAGAAGAATGTCATATACACCTAGGATGACTTAAGGGTGAGAAAATCATGGGCTAATTTTCATTTTTGGGTGAACTATCCCTTTAATGTATGACTTAGCCTCGTTGTACCCTACCAGTGTAATAAATGTGCAATATTATTATTATTATTTTTTATTTATTTTTTTAAGTAAACCGCACACTTGTATTCTATTACAAACACAGCCAGGGTTACTGCCTTGTGTGACACGACTAACAAAATTCATTAATTACCATCAATCCTGTACACATAAATACAGTCTATTATAGTGGCACACATTTATGCAGCTTCCAGTGAGACAGAAAGAGATGAAACAACACTTTAATGGGAGTTAATTGCTGTCTAATTCACTCTGAAATTAAACCCTGGAGGGAACAGCATGGCTCAAGAAGTTACTGCCAAATACATTCCCTGAAACCCCACCATCAAAAATACAATTCACAAGAAATGCCAGAACAATCCTGAGTTCAGGCGAACCACAAACTGCCTTTAAAAGCCTCAGATTTTCTGGTAAATGGCAAATGTAAATGCATGTGGGTGTGCGACTGTTATTATATCTGATAGATTTCCCGGTTATTCATGGATCTGCTTTTACAGGTCGTTTAGTTTAGGAAGCTTATGTATTACTTTATATTACTGTGTGCTATTTTCACAGCAGGGTTGTTTTTTTCATTGAGGCAAGAGAGGCAGTGCTACCTCAAAAAAATGAGAAAATAAATGAGAGTACCAAAAAAAAGAAAATATGACAAAATATGAGACTCAACTTTTCATAGTGATTAATCTGTGAATTATTTTTTTTTATGTTCCATACACCTATTTTTATGCAAAGTTTTGGGATATTGCATAAAAAATGCAAGGATTCACAAAAATGCACATAAAAAATGTATGCGCTCAAATTAGTTGGATATTTTTTTTTATCTGATAAGAATCAAATTACGATGGAAACACTTAACGAATAAATCCCTCGATGCTCAACAAAAAACTCACATGACTTTGCCTCAACAGAGAATGTGATTGG
This sequence comes from Romanogobio albipinnatus, assembly GCA_023566225.1. Taxonomy (NCBI): domain Eukaryota; kingdom Metazoa; phylum Chordata; class Actinopteri; order Cypriniformes; family Gobionidae; genus Romanogobio; species Romanogobio albipinnatus. Next base: position 14,299,312 of record CM042251.1, on the reverse strand, counting down.
TTAACTAAACTAACCAGTGGACCAATTGCATAGCATCTCAAATGTTGGTTTGGTCATTCCGAAATGCTTGAGCCAAACTCTGTCATCAAAATGGTTGGGTATAATTATCATCCAGAACAGTCTCACAGGATTGCATCTGCATCCGAACGCAAGATAACATAACAGTGTTTATTGCATTTCACCTGCATGTTCTGAGGTGCAAGTCATTTATGATGTATAAAAAAAAAAAAAAGAGTCACGGTTTCCCAGAAGTGACAATTTTGTTCATGTGATGGAAATTGTGCTTTATTCGCAAAGGTTTTTTGTGATTTTTCCAATTAGTCCAATTATTTCCAATTATTCCAATTTTATGCATAATTTAAATGAGCAACTTTGGATGGAATCATAGCTAGTGGGAATGGGATAACAGTGAAATAAATACAAGTCACATGAGAAGAGGCAGTGTCTCACTGTCAGTGGCTAATACAGCCAACACCGCAAATCGGCTTGAATTAATCAAACTGGTTAAAATGATTGGACAAAATGAGTGCTGCAGGGACGACATGTTTTTGTAGGCCAAAACCCGGAAACGAGTTAGCATTTTAGCATATCCGTTTGTCATATTTATGCTTAGTCTCATTGTGTTTTAGTTTGATTCTGTTCTGTTTCGGTTCCCTATTATTGTATATTGTACTCCTAGGGTGCATCTCAATCAGTTCCCTAGTTTAGTAGTCAGGGCACTGATCAGGGCACATTTTAAAGGGTTAGTTCACCCAAAAATGAAAACTAGCCAATGATTTACTCACCCTCAAGTCATCCTAGGTGTAAATCAAGGCTGATTAAATCATGGGCTAATCACAGAAACTTTAAATAACATAACAAGTAAGGTCAGAAAGATATCATCTCTGCTGTTGTTCATAAATACCAGTAATGATGTTGTACAATGAGGACTTTGTCACGTCGCCGGAAATAGAGTCATCAGTGTCCCAATGTGTAGTGGGCCAGCGTCCTTTACTGTCCTTACCAGTGCCCGAACTCGTGTACACAATATACTAATTCACGAGCTATAGGGAACTGATTGAGATGCACCCTTAGATACCTAGTGTGTGCCAGTTAATCACTAATTAAATTAACCTGTTTTTCATTTAATTCCATCATTTACCGCTTTGTATTTATGTCCTCAATTTCCTTTGTTCAGTTGGCCAGTCGACTTCATGTGTACTGCTGTTTTCTCATCTTTATTGCAACCCCAGTGTGACACCAGTTCCATTGTCCCTAAGCCAATGGGTTTTTTTTATTGGGATTTTGGTTATAAGCCTGAAATTAGGTCTGTGGTTAACACTAGAACCACCAGGGGTCGTTGTACCTAAAACCACCAGTGGGTACACACAGAGAAAAAGGGTGTTAAAATTTTACCTTTTTGGGTACAACAGCTTATCGCTGGGGCAGTACCCTTAAAAGGACATATTTGTACCTGTTTTACTCCTAAAAGGTGCATATTAGTACCTTAGAGTACAAATACGTACCTTAAGGTCCTACTATGAACCTTTTTGTGGTAAAAAAGGTACAAATGTGTCCTTTTAAGGGTACTGCCCCAGCGACAAGCTGTTGTACCCCAAAAGGTACAATTTTGACACCCTTTTTCTCTGCGTGTAAAATTTACCCATGCACAAGACTACGGTTTTGATATGGCAAAAAAAAAGGATTATGTCACTGTATTATGTCTTCACAAAGTAATGTCTAGAGTCATTAAATTATTACTTTTTTAGTCATCAACTATGTTTTTGTCCTGTTGTTCTCTTACGAGAGGTTCTCTCGTATTGCGTAAGTTCCTTACGCATCGGGAAATTATTCTTTCTTCGAGATTTCTGAAAAACCCCAAATTATCCTTAATTTTGTAACATTGTCAACGCAGTGCGGCAGCCTGGCAGACCATAGCAGGCTATTCCAGCGTGCTATTGGCTGCTCTGCTGGCAACTGCAGCAGCCTATCGGTGAGCCCGCGTGACGTGGCGACCAATGAGGGCGCTTCGCGCCCACTAGGCTTCATTTGCCTACAGGTGGGGCGTGGCCACGTGTATATAAGCAGGGCTCACGGGCTGCATATTCGATTTTCTTTTCTTCAGCGAAGCCCTTCGCATCGCTGGATCTGGAACCCGCCGCCGTGATCGTGCAGACGAACAAGCAGAGGACAGCGCCTGAGGAAGCCGGCAGCATCGCGCCACCTTCAGCCATCCATGCCTGCTCTGCTATCCGGCAGCCCATATCCTTTTACGCTCAAGTGTTGTCGCCGCTGCGTCACACTTTCTCAAAAAAGAGCCGAGCGTTTGATACAAAATGTCTCGTTCCACCTGCGGCTCGTGTCACGCGCAGCTCAGTTCCGGGGACCACCATGACGATCTGCGCTCTCTGCCTGGGCCGTGATCACGCCGCCGCCGCACTTCTCGCCGACGGATGCCTGGAGTGCGAGGAATTGACTATGTCGACCCTGCGGGCTCGACTCGTTCTGTTCGATGACGACATCCCTCCAGTCCCTGCTAAGCTGCGCAGAAAGAAGCGCCGCTCGCAGCGGACTCCGGAGTTCGCCGAGAGTAGCTCGCCGGAACCCTTCCCGCCCGCTTCACTCTCGCCTTCCCCGCCCCCACCCCAGGCCGCCATTTCTGTTGCCGCCTCCGGGGATCAGGCAGATGCGGCCGCGGAACGCGCCGACAGCTGCTCCATCATGGCTTCCGACAGCGAGGACTGGTCTTCCGCGACCTCTTCAGTCCGGGGCTCCGGACGCTCTCGAGCGGGTGAGGACGCCGAACTTTTGCGCCTTCTCACCGGGGCTGTCGAGCAGCTAGACCTCGAATGGGCCCCGCCCAAGGTGGCAGCGCCGAATCGACTTGACGGATGCTTCCTAAACAGTCGCCGCCGCGCGCCCACCTCCAGGACTGCACCCTTTCTGCCAGAGCTTCACGAGGAGCTCGCGAAGTCCTGGAACGCGCCATTCTCCACGAGGGTCTCGTCTCAGGCTTCTTCGACGCTCTCACAAGTTGACGGCGCGGCTGAGAAAGGCTACAACGCTATCCCTCCGGTGGAAGAGGCGGTCGCAGCGCACCTTTGCCCGCCTTCCGGTTGGCGCTCAAAGGCTGCCCTCCCATCTAAGGCCTGCGGAGTGACGTCATCGCTGATCGGCCGCGCTTTCGCTGCCTCCGGTCAAGCTGCATCTGCTCTGCACTCTCGCTGCGCTCGCTGAGAGCTGCGCACGTACCGGGCCACCTCAATGTAGGCCCGGACAAGCTGTCCAGGGGCCTCATTCTCCCAGGAGAATGGTCCCTGCAACCCCAGACAGTCCAGCTGGTATGGCGCCTATTCGGCAGAGCGGAGCTCGACCTCTTTGCAACAAAAGAGAACGCCCGCTGCCCGACGTTTCTGTCCAAAAGCGAGGATGCGCTGTCCCAACCTTGGCCCAGCCTCCCGCTGTATGCTTTCCCGCCGATTTCCCTATTGCCCCAGGTCATAGCGAAAATCAGGGAGACGCGCCGCCCGGTGCTCCTTATAGCGCCACGCTGGGAGAACCAGATTTGGTACCCAGAGCTGGTGAAGCTGTCGCACTCACCCCCCTGGCCAGTTCCACTGAGAGCAGACCTCCTCTCTCAAGCAGGAGGGTCAGTTTGGCATCCCCATCCAGAGCGATGGTCTCTGCATGTATGGGTGACCAACGGATACCCGTTGACCTGCCCGAAGGGGTTATGAACACGATTTCACACTCTAGAGCCCCCTCGACGAGGCGGTTATATAGTTCTAAGTGGTCTGTGTTCACTGAGTGGTGTGTTTCCAAGGGATTGGACCCACAGCAATGTGGGGTCCAGCGGGTGCTCTCCTTCCTCCAAGAGCTTTTGGAACTGGGCAGGTCCCCTTCCACGCTCAAAGTGTATGTGGCGGCTATAGCAGCGTTCGCTCAGACGACGCTAGGTAGCACGCTAGGAAGGAACGAGCTCATCATCCGTTTCCTCAGAGGAGCCAGACGGATGAATCCCCCGCGGCCCCCATCGGTTCCTATATGGGATCTGGCCTTGGTCCTAGAGGCCCTGAAGGCTCATCCCTTTGAACCGCTCGAGACTGTGGAACCAAGGTTCCTTTCGCTAAAAAACGCGTTCCTGATAGCTCTGGCTTCAGTGAAACGCGTGGGGGATCTACACGCGCTCTCAGTGAGCCCGACGTGTATGGAGTTCGGTCCTAATGACTCTAAGGTCATTCTCAGACCGAGGCATGGTTATGTCCCCAAAGCGATCGGCACTCCCTTCAGGGCGCAGATTATCTCCCTCTCGGCTCTGCCAGCATCCGACGAGGGGGACGGTGGCAATATCCTCTGCCCTGTCAGGGCATTGAGGGTTTATGTCACACGCTCCGCCGCCTTCAGGCGTTCTGAGCAGCTATTTGTTTCGTTTGGTGGGCGCACTAAAGGTCTCGCCTCCTCGAAACAGACCCTGTCCAGGTGGATAGTGGACGCATCTGCATACGCTTCCAAACACCTGCAGTGCCCGCTAGGTGTCAGAGCACACTCCACCAGAGGCATGGCCTCTTCGTGGGCTTGGGCCAGAGGGATTTCCATCCACGATATCTGTATGGCGGCAGGCTGGGCCTCCCCGTCTACGTTCGTGAGATTTTACAATCTGGAAGTTCCTGCCTTACAGGCGAAAGTGTTATCAGTTCAATAGGGCTGTTGGTTCTGCCCAGTGATTCTGCGCAGACATAGCTCACATACTGGTAGTAAGTTCGGTACTAGGCTCATGTGAATTTGAAGGAGACCGGCGGTGCCGTTCCCTCATTTACGAGACGAGCTGTTGTGAGTTTGAAGGTGACCGGCGGTGCCGTTACCTCACTCACATAACAAGATATTGTGAATTTGAAGGCGACCGGCATTGCCGTTCCCTCATTCATGAGACAAGGTGTGGTGAATTTGAAGGAGACCGGCAGGTGCCGTTCCCTCATTCATGGGACAGGGTGTTGTAACCACCCGTCGTAACCACCCGTCAGTTCGAATGAAGTGTCTGTATATGTGGTGGCCCGTTCTCCTTACCGGCCACCCTGCCCGAGCAGTGTTATGGTCCCCGGTTCCCTGGGATACATATGCTTTACGCGAGGCGCGCATGGCGTTGACAATGTGTTCCCGATGCGTAAGGAACTTACGCAATACGAGAGAACCTCTAGTAAGAGAACGATACTCGGTTACTTAACGTAACCTCGGTTCTCTCTAGAAGAGGGAACGAGTATTGCGTTCCTTGCCGTGCGCCCCGCGGGCTTTTACGCTTCAGAACTACGAAAACCGAATATGCAGCCCGTGAGCCCTGCTTATATACACGTGGCCACGCCCCACCTGTAGGCAAATGAAGCCAGGTGGGCGCGAAGCGCCCTCATTGGTCGCCACGTCACGCGGGCTCACCGATAGGCTGCTGCAGTTGCCAGCAGAGCAGCCAATAGCACGTTGGAATAGCCTGCTATGGTCTGCCAGGCTGCCGCACTGCGTTGACAATGTTACAAAATTAAGGATAATTTTGGGTTTTTCAGAAATCTCGAAGAAAGAATACTTTCCCGATGCGTAAGGAACTTACGCAATACTCGTTCCCTCTTCTAGAGAGAACCGAGGTTACGTTAAGTAACCGAGTATCGTTTTATGTTCAAGGCTATTTTAAGTAGACTATACAAACCACCGAATATGGCCTAAACCAGCCTGCAATGACAATGAAAATTAGAAGAAAATAATATTAAAATTAATATCTATGATATTATCCATGCGTTACCATGACTAAAACTGATTACCGCTATCTCAGTGGGTGAGTTGCCTAGTAATATAGAAAACTAGGTTTCACTTAAAACATGAGTGAAAATGACAGCGCGAAAATTAAGGCATTATATTTGTCACCAGTGAGAGTGCCCCTGATTACCATCAGCACTCATTGATTACATCCACCTGCACCACATTACCTTGTTAGATCACACTATAATAGCCTGGTCATGTCTAACACAAAATAAGACTTCGCAATGAATGATGACCAGGATGACCAGGCTTATATAGGCTGAGGTAAACAGGGTAATGAGACACAGGTGGATGTAATCAATGAGTACTGATGAGTCCGGGCAAAGGATTATGGGAGATGTAGTCCTTGATGGAGTGCAGTCAAGGGTGGAGTGCCCTTATGTGGTAATCAGGGGCACTCTCACTAGTGATCGTGACAATATTAGTAAATTTTACCTGTTGGCACTTATCGGTATAAATGCCCCATTTTTAATCTGGTTTTATTTGGTGTATAACATGGGATTGTAAATAACACATTTTTTGTAAAAGTCAATGACTGGGAGACTTGCATATTTTATTGAAAATCTGTTATGTACATTTGAAAAACAGCCATGGATAAATTTTACCCAGTGGTGATTCTAGTGTTAACACACGCTCAAGTGATATTTTCACATTTTATTCTTTGACATAAAACAAACCAATAAAAACCCACTTGTGATTTTAGTTTTTTTAAAATGCTTTTACTTATCTTGAAAAAGGCAGTTGCTAAGATGTTGCTAAATGGGGCTTAAAGGGTTGTTGGGAGCACAAATGTCATCACACCGAACAGGTACTCATACTCTAGTCTCGTAATGTTTATAATCACACGCTTGCAAACTATTCTAACTTTCAGGGATTTTTTTTTTTTAAAGATTGAATAAGTTATTGGAAGCTTCATGGTGGTGACGTTGAAGTGGAGTGACTGTGGTGTAGTTCGTTTACAGCCTAAGGTTAGCTTTTTATTTCTGACAGTTGTATTTAGGCCTCCAAATTCATAAAAGTTGTTCATTTGTGAAAATCATCTTGATGGACAAAACGTGTAAGTATCATAACCTTTTGTTGATCACATTTTTTTGTGATAATTCAAAAGCATATGGAAAAAAATCGTATTGGCTTTTTGTCGAGGGAACCAGTGTGATGCTAACTTCCAGGTTGGCCTACAAAAATATGTCATCCCTGCAGCACTACATTCCATTTCACTTGGTCACGTCTGAATCGGAGTGAAATGAAGCTCTAGCGTAAGTTCTGCCAGGATGATTCAATGTTACGTCACTTATTACAATCAGACCTAACCAATCATGTCCTAATACTCGTAGTATAAAAGATCGGTACTTACTCATGTCTGAGTTCGCAGATGCTGACGCCAACATTTCACTGAAACCGAACCTTTTTTGAAAACTCCTGCCAGGGTGAAGATTTTCAGAAACTCCGGTTGCAGTGCTTGTGACGTCGGAGTGCGCGCTGTTATCTCCTTTGTTTGACATCAGATTGTGCGCCATCTCCTTTGTTTACATGAGACGAGTCAATGTCTAAGAACTATGATTATAACATGTACAGATGCATGCACAGTTCTCCCATTAGGGGAGCGCGGGGCACAACTTAATGCGGGTTAGTTGTAACACGCATGGTTTAAAACTTTCCACACATGCCAGGACGACGAAACTTAGTGTGTTTACTAGTTGCCATATCAACATTATTTAGAGAAAAATTTGCACCAAAATTTAAAAAATATTTGGAAGATATTACTGAACATTTATTTAACCATAGCAAAAGTACATTTCTTACTTAAATTTATTTTTCATCTCTGTTTTTTGTGATTATTTCAAACAAGACACATCTGATATTATTTTAATCTCACATCTGTTATTTAACAGTTTATATAGTTCTTTAATGCTGATCTAACCAGCAGAAATCGAGAACCGCGGTTTGAATCCTAGTTGCGCAGGTGGGGTGCATTGTAACACTGTGTTACAATGAGCCCCTATTAGAACTATGCATTATATTCTATACTTTTATTAATTATTTTGAGAAACCATGAGAAAAAGGTGAATAATGACTGAGAGTCAATGTTCAGAAATTATTCATTATTATTATGTTTTTAACTATGCTGTATAGCTGTATTTAGCGATGTTTTGTTATCAACTCAAAAACATTTGATTTTGACTGTGTATTTTTGATGATTAAAAAATGCCATTATTTTATTTTAAAAAAAGTGAATAATTGTATTTTATTGACAAAATATTTTAGTTTGTCATTGATATTTTTTAATTATATCAGGTAACATTTTAAGCTGTCATTTGGTCATGTTACAATGTTCCCCCTCACATGTTTCACATTTCACTTCCATTCTTTCGGGGTAAATCAAGAAAAAAGTATACACTGTATTAATGAAACAAAACCACATAATTGTACTAGACGTATGTGAAATTAATGTGGGAAACAATAAATACTATGAACCCCAAGTGGATTTACACAAACTGAGACGGTAGGTTGTCAAAAAGAGGTAGGTTTATATTGCGGAACAGAGGCGTCAGAATGCAATAATTAATAATAAATAACAATAGTAACAATCTTTTTTCAGGCTTCTGATTGGCTAACGTGGCTTTATGGTTAGGGCTAAATCGCCACCTGTTAGTTTGGCATGCTCTTGACAGCGCTTAATAGCATGTTTTTGCATTTTCATGTGGATGGAGATTTTTTTTTAAAACCCTGTTTGTGTGGACGAGTTTTCTTTTTTAACAGGAGGAAAATAAAAAATACCTGTGTACGTGTAGACTAGGCCTAAGCAGAACAAAATATAATCTTTACAGTTACCGTAATATTAATTATTATTTCTGAGCAATGTACATTTTTAGTCTGATGAGATTTGATGTCTTTATTAAATTATATTTAATGTAGACCTATATACATGCTGTTTCAAATGCCTTTAAGCTAGAAACATCAAATGGAACTGAAAAGTGAATTTATTTGACTATGTAGAGAATGGATTTCCTCATTTCATAATACACCGCACCACTGGATCCTAGAATATACATGGATTTAATTAGAAGGCAAATTACTTCTAAAGGGTTGTGACTCTAGTCTCATAAATGATAATAATAATAATAATTGAAGGATGTTGTTCTGGGTTAGTTTCACACAGAAAACAGAGGGCTCAGTATTTATAAGAGGCTTTCGAAAACCACAGAGTGTCTTAAGGATTTGATCTGTGACGCCAAAGCCAGATCTGAAGTGAAATGTAACTTTGATGTGATCTCAGAGCTGGAAAAGTGCCCATGCTGAATGAAAGAGCTAATGCTTTTCTGTTTCTCCCTGTCTCTCTGTGTCAGTATGATTTAAGAGGAAAGCATTTCACTTTGCTTTGATTAAATACAAAGCAAATGGCCTTGATTGTCTTTGCCACAGAAGACAAATATGTTAGGCTAACTTTACAAATACTTTTATGGTGCATACATTCTTTCGGAGCTTAGCATCCCTCATTCCCCTTGTTGTATGAACAAGAGCAGCCTGGAACTTTGAATAAAATGTCCTTCCACTGAAGAAAGACTGTTTTACAAGTAACACGTGTAATGCTAAGAAGAATTTCAGGGATACAGGAATCATTTCTCAGTTTTTATAATGAAACAGAAAACGGAGATATTTCAGAAGACTCAAGGACTTGTGATATTCGTAGATGCTGATGATCTCCATGGTAACCAGCGCTAATATTCAAGTAGCAGTGCTTAGATCAGTACAGCACTGTATTAATACAAAGAAGAGTCAATGGAGGGCTGTGCATTAATGCTTTCAATTGCCCAGATTCTAAGTGCAGTGTGTGCCCGAAAAATATGTGTTTGTGTCTCTCTGTGTATTCCATCTTTCACCCATACCTGAGATACCTTCTCTTTACACACTCTGCACTTTACATCGCCTGCCACACATCACATTATGAAAACACACACACGTCTCGATCAATTACTGTCAGTGCAACTGAAGATGTTTTCTCTTCCACAACTGCAACACATGAAATTTGACTGTATAAAGCAGTGTTTCCCAACTCTTTTCCTAAAGGCAAAAAAACACTTTTCAAACGTTTCCTAGTTAAACACACCAGCTCATCAGCTCATTAGTAGAGACTACAGGGCCTAACATGACTGGGTTAGACATGGGAGACATGATCAGACATCCAAAATGTGTACTGCAGGAAAAGGGTTGGGCACTGAGCATCTTTTCTTTTTCCCATTAAAACGAATACACCAACAAACATCAAAAATTCATACAGTCAGGGGCTTTTTTAAGCCTTTCATCAGTACTGGCACAGGCCCCCATTAAAATCATACCCCCATGTTTTTTGATCCTGTTATGGATATGGATTTAAATTGTCTTTATGAGTCATTAACAAGCTGCACGCTCAAAGATCTGCTAACAAACGATAGAAGACATTTCCAGGGTTTTTTTTTTTTCCTAAAATGGATTGCATATATATATTCACTTCATCAGGCACTCTATTTGTTGTCTGAAAAAAACTTGAAGGAGATCAAATGTTGACTTATATCTTACCAAGATGCAATTTTATAGATTTTGTATATAAATGGACCAAGGTAAACATATTTAGGCAGGTTGTGAACCCTGTTTTGTTTTTAGGCATTTGAATATACCTTTAAAAAAAATACATCACTTATTCTGATGAGGCAATATAAAAACACATGTTGTCATAACTTATTGATCATATATTTTTTTATGTGTGCACTCGTCAATGGCGGCTGTCACTGTTGCTAGGTGACAAGAACAGCCCTCCACAGGCTAGTTAGACCAGTCCCATTTAAAACGCTCAGCCCGTGGCTTTTGAAGTCCTTTGAAGGATGCAGCCTGTGAATAGAGTGGTGCAGTTTTGACATCACTTTGGAGGCCAAAACGTGGAAACAAGTTAGCGTTTTAGCACTGGATCCGGTTCCATTGTCCCAAAGTTAAAGGAGAACTCCGGTGAATTTTTAAGTTAATCTTGATTGTTATACCTTTGTCAGTACTGTCTATAGAAAAGAAAAACGAACAGGATTGGTGCTTGCAACATGGAGCTTCTACAGTTAATGCCCAGAGCTCCCACTCAGCTAACACGGCAGCTATGGGGACATATACATAAAGAGTGTCTCTGTGCCTCTTAATAGACACAAAATGCAATTAAAATGTCTGTCCAACATGAACAGGGCCCTTACATGACAACGAGGTGCGTTTAGCAACTTAGCCATTGTTTAAACTCACAGACATAGTGTTTTAGACGGCAAGCAGTAGTCTCGCGCTGAAGTCCCGTTGGAACTCAGTTGTATCCGGTAAAATGTAAATAGTCCAGGGGGGAACCATTTCTTCTTCACTTGTGAGCCAATCATCACTCTTCACACACACAACGCTCCTCCCCCCTGGGTTCATGGGAGTTTGCCCAACCAGTCCACATGTGTTTTGTGGATTTGGAGAAGGTATTTGACCGTGTTCCTCGTGGCATCCTTTGAAGGGTGCTCTGGGAGTATGGGGTCCAGGGCCCCCTGCTTAGGGCTGTTCGGTCCCTGTTCGACCGGAGCAGGAGCTTGGTTCGCATTGCGGCAGTAAGTCAGATCTGTTCCCGGTGCATGTTGGACTCCGGCAGGGCTGCCCTTTGTCACCGGTTTTGTTCATAATTTTTATGGACAGAATTTTTAGGTGCAGCCAAGGGCCGGAGAGCGTCCGGTTTGGGGACCATGCGATTTCGTCACTGCTTTTTGCGGATGATGTGTGAAGCGGCTGGGATGAGAATCAGCACCTCCAAGTCCGAGGCCATGGTTCTCAGACGAAAAAGGGTGGATTGCCCACTTCAGGTTGGTGGAGAGTTCCTGCCTCAGGTGGAGGAGTTCAGGTATCTCGGGGTCTTATTCATGAGTGAGGGAAGGATGGAACGGGAGATTGGCAGACAGATCGGTGCAGCGTCTGCAGTAATGCGGTCAATGTGTACCGGTGGTGAGGAAGGAGTTGAGCTGTAAGGCGAAGCTCTCGATTTACTGGTCGATCTACGTTCCTACTCTCACCTATGGTCATGAGCTGTGAGTCATGACCGAAAGGACAAGATCCCGGATACAGGCGGCCAAAATTAGTTTTCTCCGTAAGGTGGCTGGGCGCTCCCTTAGAGATAGAGAGATAGGGTGAGAGGCTCGGTCACTCGGGAGGAGCTCAGAGTAGAGCCGTTGCTCCTCCACATCGAGAGGAGCCAGCTGAGGTGGCTCAGGCATCTATATCGGATGCCTCCTGGACGCCTTCCCAGGGAGGTGATCCAGGCCCCGGAAAAGACCTAGGGCACGCTGGAGGAATTATGTCTTCCGGCTGGCCTGGGAACGCCTCAGGGTCCCCCAGGAGGAGCTGGAGGAAGTGGCTAGGGAGAGGGAAGCCTGGGCGTTTCTGCTTAGACTGTTGCCCCCGCGACCCGGCCCCGGATAAGCGGAAGATAATAAATGAATGAATGCTGTAGCTTTCCGAACCCCTACCGAACCATGACTTCAAAACCGAGGTACGTACCGAACCATCAGTTTTGTGTACCGTTACACCCCTAATTTATATAATTACATAAATACCACTTTTTAAAAAATAGCCCACTTAAAGTGTTTATTACAAATACATTAGCCTACTAAATGCTGAAAAAATAATACATGTAAATGAACAAAGGTTTGCATTGCGTTTCAATCCTGTGTTTCACCTGAGTTGACTCTGCTGTTCAAACCCTAATTACTATCATCGTGTCATTGTTGAATGGCAGCACTGTTTCCTTGTGTTTGTAAGGAAGATGGTTTTTTTTTTTTCATTTTCAGAGAAGTCAGTTTTATTTTTTCTGCTTATCTTATCGGAAAGTTTCTTCCTGTTAAACAAGATAGGCCTAATTCGGTTTCTCTTCTACTTCAATGTATTTGCTGTGTGATTGGTAATTGAGTGTGAAACTGATCTGGCCTGGTAAAGGTTATCTGATAGAAATGCAGTCTAGCAGGACATTTGTAGATTTTATCTCATTGTGGAATTTACTGCATATTTAAATAGATTTTTTTCAGACTCTTCAACATTGTCTCTATTATCATAGAGCTTATCTTGAATTGGCAAAGGAAAAAAAGTGCTAAAAAAGCGCTATATAAATGCAGTCCATTCACCATTTACCATTTATAGATATTTTGACATGTGGGTTAGTGTCCAGATAGGGTGTCCAAGATAATGAAAAGGAAAATTTTGATTTAAATGCAGGAATTCTTAGAGATGTTTTCTTTGAATTCAAGCTGATTTCAAATGGTTTTGAAAAACAACATTTAATTTACCATTATCAAGACTTAATTTAAATGTAATGACTCTGAATGCAAAGTAATAACTTTTTAAGCCTTTAAGATTTTTGAGCCTTTTAAGATTTAATACATATGTAAATCATAAACATATTTAAACCAAAAGTATATTCTTTAATACAGTAAAGAACACAATTGTGTGTGTGGGGTCCCGCGGGGAGATCACATGATCAACAAGTGTCGCCCTACTCTCATCAGAGATGGCTCTCCTTCCTTCTTTGCCCTCGTCCTCTTCTTCCTCTTCCTCTAACTCCTCCTCCTCTTCCAACTCTTTGTCTTTGAATTTGTCCTTGTTGTTGTCCCCTGCCTCTCCCTCCTACTCCTCTTGCTCTCTGTCCGTTGTTAGCATCCATTGTTCAAAACAGGTAATCTGACCTTTGAGCTATTTATAGGCCTATACTACAGTAAAGCAGTGATTGGTTAGTGATCAGTTAAGCAATTAGTGTTTGCACATGTGAGGAGTGTGTGTGTGACCTGGTGAATAAGGGTAGCATTTTGATTGGGTTGGGTTTGGAAAGGAACGCAAGTCACTTCCTGTTGTGTTTTAGGTAGAGAATTGTGTGTAGTGTTTTGAAAAAAAGTGTTTTATGCTCAGTCAAAGGCTGAGAAATAGCTTATGGTTTTGGATATTTGGTGTGCAGTTTTGCACTTTGAGTGAGGGGGTTTCAAAAATCGTGTGACGTGAACAGATTTTGTGTGTAAGCAGTTGGAAAAAACTGTAAATGAGAAGAGGTAGGGAGACCTGAGCTCTTTCTTTCTCTTTATTGCTTTTGTGCGGCTCTGGAGGCATGAATGTCTCAATGTCTTTGGTGTTAAATGTTTTCCTGTTTCCTGTTTAGAGAGCATTGACATGGAGATTTCTGGATCAGACAGGTGTGTGTTTTGTTTGTGTGTAACAATGTGTATTTGTCTACAGTGTCGTCTGGTTGCCACTAACACAGCTGTGCAGGTTACCACGGCAATAATGAGACATGCGTCATATTCATTTCCGTGTGCATCTAAGGGTTGGCCAGTGATTCTCACAGAAAACAATAAGCCTTACAGATCCGGTCTGTGTGTATGACTGCTGCGCTTTAGGCAGCCTGATTATGATAATAATACATCAAAACAAGCAATGCAAATGTAACTCATGAAGTAATTCAATATGCATACCAAATACTCTCTTAAGTTAATCTTGACTGTTTATATCTGCCCATGACATATTAAGCAGTGTGTGTGTGTGTGTGTGTGTGTGTGTGTGTGTGTGTGTGTGTGTGTGTGTGTGTGTGTGTGTGTGTGTGTGTGTGTGTGTGTGTGTGTGTGTGTGTGTGTGTGTGTGGCTGACGGCTTTATGGGCCCCATATGGAAGAAATGGCCCCTAAAAGCTAATGGACCCTGAGACCCTTATGCTGCCTGCCAGCTAAACACAGGAGCTGTATGGGGTCTGTTGAACATCTGTTTTGAGTTCAACTAGTTTTGAGTTCATTGAACTCATTTAAAACTTGACATCTCAGAGAATGAATCTAATTATCTACATCAAACAGTTGTGAAGATCATGGATGATTTATTTACAGTACACATCACTCACAGTGTCTTGACATGGTGTGACAGTGCCCTCTGCTGGTGAAAATGACTTTATGACCGCATACACAGAATCCAGACATAGGCTACTGGAGGTGTTTTATCATTTATCATGTGTGTGTGTGTGTATATGCAACATGTATGTCTTAATAATAATTTAAGTCTTTCGTTCTCTTTTTAACTAACTATTAAGTGGTCACAATTTTTACATCCCTGACTTTTTTTTTTTTTCGCTTTTGAAGCATGAAACAATTCATGAAATAGCAAAAAAGCAGTAAAGAGGTAATGTACAAAAATACAAAAATATTGTTTTGGCTATGTAGCCAATATATTAATTTTTTTTAGAAAATACTTTTTTATTTTTATATAGGCCTAATATATACATTTTCTATTTATTTTTCAATTTCTGCTTATTTTGTATAATTTAACCTTCGGGTTGTGTCCGGGTCATTTTGACTTGGAGAGGATTTTCTTTTCCCCAAAAAAGCTAGTTAACATTATCACATTAGCCCAGTGTGGTTCTTCAGCGGTTCTTTGGGGTGGTTAAGGTGCTATAAAGCATTGCTACCGTATAAAGATCCTGTTAAGCCCAGTGTGGTTCTTCAGCGGTTCTTTGGGGTGGTTAAGGTGCTATAAAGCATTGCTACCGTATAAAGATCCTGTTAAGCCCAGTGTGGTTCTTCAGCGGTTCTTTGGGGTGGTTAAGGTGCTATAAAGCATTGCTACCGTATAAAGATCCTGTTAAGCCCAGTGTGGTTCTTCAGCGGTTCTTTGGGGTGGTTAAGGTGCTATAAAGCATTGCTACCGTATAAAGATCCTGTTAAGCCCAGTGTGGTTCTTCAGCGGTTCTTTGGGGTGGTTAAGGTGCTATAAAGCATTGCTACCATATAAAGATCCTGTTAAGTCCAGTGTGGTTTTTCAGCGGTTCTTTGGGGTGGTTAAGGTGCTATAAAGCATTGCTACCGTATAAAGATCCTGTTAAGTCCAGTGTGGTTCTTCAGCGGTTCTTTGGGGTGGTTAAGGTGCTATAAAGCATTGCTACCGTATAAAGATCCTGTTAAGTCCAGTGTGGTTCTTCAGCGGTTCTTTGGGGTGGTTAAGGTGCTATAAAGCATTGCTACCGTAT
Organism: Romanogobio albipinnatus; assembly: GCA_023566225.1. Classification (NCBI taxonomy): domain Eukaryota; kingdom Metazoa; phylum Chordata; class Actinopteri; order Cypriniformes; family Gobionidae; genus Romanogobio; species Romanogobio albipinnatus. Next base: position 14,283,508 of record CM042251.1, on the reverse strand, counting down.
AAAGATCCTGTTAAGCTCACCATAGCACCATTTGACAAAGGTTCTGTATAGCCCCTTTAAAGATTAGGTGCTATATTGCACTCAAAGTGGTTCCCCTATGATTACAAGCCAATTAACCACTTTTATTTAAAGTAAACTTCCACAAATATTTTTGAGAATTTGTATAATTTTTTCAGATTTTTTTTGTCATCGTACGATGTTCCTGGTCAAAAATTACTGGCCTACAAAAAATTGCTTATAAATCTCTCATTACTCTATATTATCACCAAATATTGGAATCAATCTTTTTGTCAAGTTGTTTTCTTTCAATTAAGACAGGTTTTGTATTTATTTTTTAAACTGACTATAAGCCTCATTGATATAAGCTGTTTTTTAGTAGGCCAGTCATTTTGGACCAGGAACCCCACACGTGTGACTTTGTTCCATTTTTTTTAACAAAATAAAAGAATTTCAAAACAAACTTCCTTGTTAAATATTAAAGCACACTAGTGTGATAAACAGTTTCTTAATTTTTTCTTTAATATTGTGAAAATTATTGATAACTTTTTTCACCAAAAAAAATTAGGTGCCTACTCTCAGATAAATGAGGCCTACGATTAATCAGATACAAATATAAACACAAAACCAGTCCTAAATGAAAGAAAACAAGTTGACAAAAAGATTGAATCCAATATTTGGTGATAATATTGCATAATGAGAGATTTATAAGATATAATTAATTTATAATTTATACGTTTTTGTAGGCTGGTCCTTTTTGACCGGGAACACCACAAGTATGAATTTGTTCCCTTTTGTGGGATTTTTTTCAAAAATCAAAACAAACTTCCTGGTTAAACATTATAGCACATTAGTATGATAAACAGTGACATTATTTCCATATTTTGTTGAATATTGACAAAATTATCCACAAATGATGCTTTCCACTCAGAAACTGAGGTGCATAAGCTCAGATCAATCAGATCAAAAAAGAAATAAAAACCTAATGATTGAAAGAAAAGAAGTTGATGATATTTGGTGATAATATAGCATAACGAGAGATTTACAAGCAATTTTAAAAAGGATGGTCATTTTTGAATGGGGACACAAAAGGTGTTACAGGGTTTTCAACACAGCAGAAGGGTTAAACGTGTTTTGCACTTTTTTGCTTTGTACTTTTCTTTAAACACAGTAAAACTACATAAACAATTACAACAACACAATTTGAGAATACGTTATTACCTTTTATTAACAGTAAAAAAAAACAATCTAAACCAGTAGTTCACATGATGCGACAATATCATACATTATTACAGAAGCCCTAAAAGACATGAAGGGAAAAAAAGAGCTATTTGCCTACGCTCTCACAAATGTCTTGCGTTCCCCTGAGAACGTTTGAGTTCTTTGCGAGCGAACACTGTTTCTCAGGGGAACGCAAAAGCATTGAAATATTTTTTTTCCTACCTTCTCATATTTTTTCCATCGCCATGTCCCTTTAGGGGCTCCATACATTATAACAGCAATTACATTCACACTGAATACAAATTTAAACACAAATATCCATAACATAAGACTGACAGCTAAAAGCGGTAGATAAATACATGGCACACTCTAAAAAATAAAGGATATATTGGCATCTGTTGTTCCACGAGGAACCTTTAACATTCATTGAATTTTTCCAGTATACAATACGTTTTTTATAGCTAAAAGGTTCTTTAGATTTTTTTATTTAAATGTCTTCAAACTGTGAAAAAATTGTTATTTTAAGAAAGGTTATTTGGGGAACCAAAAAAAAAGGTTCTTCTATGCCATTGCCTATTTTTTAAGAGTGTACTAGAGCACATTTGTTCGAGGTGAATCAGAGAGTGTTTCTCAGGATGAGCTGCACGCTGAGGCTCGAGGGATCCTCCACCGGCTGCTGCGACAGGTTGTTGGTTTGGGGAATGCTTTCTACAGTACAGCCCTTCACAGGACACACGGAGAAACGAGACAACAGCGTCACAAGAATGGACTTCATCATCACCATAGCGATGTGCTTTCCCACACAGGAACGAGGGCCTGATCCGAACGGCTGAAAGAAACGACTCGGCACCTTTAGAGAGAGACAGAGAAAGGTATTACACTATTGGTGTTGGCATGGTCACAAAACATTTAGACTTTTAATGTATTATAGGCATATATATAATTAGTAGGCTTCAATAAAATAACTTGTGTTATAAAGGATCGTAAAAGGTTGCGGCTTTTTGAAAATTATTTTCAAGTACACACTGAAAAAAATAGATATTAATATATATATATATATATATATATATATATATATATATATACAGTGAGGAAAATAAGTATTTGAACACCCTGCTATTTTGCAAGTTCTCCCACTTAGAAATCATGGAGGGGTCTGAAATTGTCATCGTAGGTGCATGTCCACTGTGAGAGACATAATCTAAAAATAAAATCCAGAAATCACAATATATGATTTTTTTACTATTTATTTGTATGATACAGCTGCAAATAAGTATTTGAACACCTGAGAAAATCAATGTTAATATTTGGTACAGTAGCCTTTGTTTGCAATTACAGAGGTCAAACGTTTCCTGTAGTTTTTCACCAGGTTTCCACACACTGCAGGAGGGATTTTGGCCCACTCCTCCACACAGATCTTCTCTAGATCAGTCAGGTTTCTGGCCTGTCGCTGAGAAACACAGAGTTTGAGCTCCCTCCAAAGATTCTCTATTGGGTTTAGGTCTGGAGACTAGCTAGGCCACGCCAGAACCTTGATATGCTTCTTACAGAGCCACTCCTTGGTTATCCTGGCTGTGTGCTTCGGTCATTGTCATGTTGGAAGACCCAGCCTCGACCCATCTTCAATGCTCTAACTGAGGAAAGGAAGTTGTTCCCCAAAATCTCGCAATACATGGCCCCGGTCATCCTCTCCTTAATACAGTGCAGTCGCCCTGTCCAATGTGCAGAAAACACCCCCAAAGCATGATGCTACCACCCCCATGCTTCACAGTAGGGATGGTTTTCTTGGGATGGTACTCATCATTCTTCTTCTTCCAAACACATTTAGTGGAATTATGACCAAAAAGTAATATTTTGGTCTCATCTGACCACATGACTTTCTCCCATGATTCCTCTGGATCATCCAAATGGTCATTGGCAAGCTTAAGATGGGCCTGGACATGTGCTGGTTTAAGCAGGGGAAACTTCCGTGCCATGCATGATTTCAGACCATGACGTCTTAGTGTATTACCAACAGTAACCTTGGAAACGGTGGTCCCAGCTCTTTTCAGGTCATTGACCAGCTCCTCCCGTGTAGTTCTGGGTTGATTTCTAACCTTTCTTAGGATCATTGAGACCCCACGAGGTGAGATCTTGCATGGAGCCCAAGTCCGAGGGAGATTGACAGTCATGTTTAGCTTCTTTCATTTTCTAATGATTGCTCCAACAGTGGACCTTTTTTCACCAAGCTGCTTGGCAATTTCCCCGTAGCCCTTTCCAGCCTTGTGGAGATGTACAATTTTGTCTCTAGTGTCTTTGGACAGCTCTTTGGTCTTGGCCATGTTAGTAGTTTCTAACTGATTGTATGGGGTGGACAGGTGTCTTTATGCAGCTATCGATCTCAAACAGGTGCATCTAATTTAGGATAATAAATGGAGTGGAGGTGGACATTTTAAAGGCAGACTAACAGGTCTTTGAGGGTCAGAATTCCAGCTGATAGACAGGTGTTCAAATACTTATTTGCAGCTGTATCATACAAATAAATAGTTAAAAAATCATATATTGTGATTTCTGGATTTTTTTTTTTTAGATTATGTCTCTCACAGTGGACATGCACCTACAATGACAATTTCAGACCCCTCTATGATTTCTAAGTGGGAGAACTTGCAAAATAGCAGGGTGTTCAAATACTTATTTTCATCACTGTATATTACTACTTTTACAGTGCATTAGTAGTAATATTAGTCCTAATACTCACTAATTTACCTAATAATTATGATTTTATATTTATGCTATTTTTAGTTATCAACTAAAATGACCACAATGCATTTTTGTAAGGTTGCGTGAGAGATGAACATTGAATTGGTAGATTTTATTCAACTGCTGTATAAAATGATGTTAATGAAACAAAATGCAATTACAGTTTTTAAAGTAGTGAACATTGAGCTAGTGGTGCTCGAAAGTTTACATACCCCTTGAACAATTTGCAAAATGTTAATTATTTTAATAAAATTAGAGGGATCATACAAAATGCATGTATTTTTTTTTATTTAGTACTGCCCTGAATAAGATATTTTACATATAGCCCACAAGACAAAAAAATATAGTTGAATTTATAAAAAAAAAATGACCCTGTTCAAAAGTTTACATATTGATTGTCAATACTGTGTGTCATTTTCTGGATGATCCAAGGCTGTTTTATTGTTTTGTGATCGTTGTTCTGGAGTCCCCTGTTTGTCCTGAGCAGTTAAATTGGCCAACGTTCTTCAGAAAAATCCTTCAGGTCCTGCAATTTCCTCAGTTTTCCAGCATCTTTTGCATATTTGAACTCTTTCCAGCAGTGACTGTATGATTTTCAGATCCATCTTTTCACAATGAGGACAACTGAGGGACTCAAACACCAACACAGTTGTGGGGGGCAGTGACAGGAATGAAGAATAGGATGAAGATTTTTCTTATTTTGTTTAAATATTTTTTTTTTCATCTATTTCCCATACTGCCCTTCGGAAGCAACAGAAGATACTTACATGTTTCCCAGAAGACAAATTAAGTACAATTTACCTTGATTTCAAAATCAAAAAGTTTAACATTTGCAGGACCTGGAGTATTTTTCTGACGAACACTGGCCACATTAACTGCTCAGGACAAGACTCGTGAGTCATGGATTATCCAGGTAATCAAGGATACATAAACTTTTGAACGGGATCATTTTTACAAATTCAGCTAGGCTATTTTTTTTGTCTTGTGGATTGAAAAACATATTTTATGTATAATGTCTTATTCAGGACAGTTCTAAATAATAAATCCCTCTTTTGTTAAAATAATTAACATTTAGCAAATTCTGCGAGAGACTGTATTTTATGAATTTTCTATAAAATCAAAGTTAAATAGCATATGATTTAAATTCAATACTAGTGCTATAGATTAATAATAATAAAATCAATTATTAAAAAAAAAAATAGAACTTAACATCAGAATAATTCTTATTTATTTATTTATTTGAATGACGGCTCATAATTTAGAATGGAAAATGTTTGTGAGGGCATAAAGGACTGAAAAATAAGACAAGAAGAGATTTTATAATAAAAAGACTCACATTCCTCTGGAAGTTGTCGAGACTGAACTGATTCGGTTGGGGGAAGAAATCGGATCGGTGCATTCGACCCACGTTTAATATGATATTTGTTCCTTTCTTCACTTTGTAGCCCTCAATGATATCATCGTCCAGCGCCCGGCGCATGGTGAAGTCCACGACCGGGTGGAACCGGAGAGACTCGTTGATAAAACTCTCCAGAATGTTTAACCTGGACAGATGTGAGTGCTTCAGGCTCCTACCAGCTACAACACACAATCAGAATATAATGTTTAAACAACCAGTTTGAAACAAATACTGACTACACAATCAAACATGAGTAATTCATCGAAAACTTGACTTATTTTCATGTCATTCCAAACTCTGATAAACCAACATGAACTACTTTCATGGTACTTTAATGTGGTCCCACTTTATATTAGGTGGACTTAACTACTATGTACTTACATCAAAAAAATAAGTACAATGTAATTATTGTGTTCATATTGTTTTGCAAAACACTTTTGCTGATATTGAGGTGGGATACGGGTAGCGTTAGGGACAGGTGTGGTGGTATGGGTAAGTTTAAGGGTAGGGTTAGGTGTAAGGGAAGTGTCAACAGTGTAATTATAAATGTAACTACAGAAATTAATTACAGATGTAATTACATGCGGGTATTTTAAAAAATGTCAACTTAAGTACAATGTAAAAACATGTATGTACACAATAAGTGCATTGTATCAAATTATTAATTTAAATGTTAGTAGTTAAGGCCACCTAATATAAAGTTCGTCTTTTAATGTTGTCTTTAATGAAGTCTGTCACAAAATGGAAAAGAGTTTAAAAAAGATTCAACAGTTTCACTAGAAACATTAAAATATATTTTAGTTTACCATAAAAGCTTTTTAGTGTGTGTGGCAGTACATTTTAATCATTTTTCAAAGAAAATAGAAGTAATTATGAAATTGTATATGAAGTTCTAAATCTTCATCTTCTTTAAGTCCTACCTCAAAAAAAGCACTCTTAAGTTCAACTAATTGCATTTAATATAAACTTTATTTCCAAAATAAATACTCTTTTTAAAAGTCTGCTAAAGTGTACTTTTCACATGGGGTGAAAAAGAACGAACGATTGAATCTTCTGTGTGTGTGTGTGTGTGTGTGTGTGTGTGTGTGTGTGTGTGTGTGTGTGTGTGTGTGTGTGTGTGTGTGTGTGTGTGTGTGTGTGTGTGTGTGTGTGTGTGTGTGTGTGTGTGTGTGTGTGTGTGTGTGTGTGTGTGTGTGTGTGTGTGTGTGTGTGTGTGTGTGTGTGTGTGTGTGTGTGTGCGTGCTCAGACCTAAAACTGTTTCCATTTCCTGCAGGATCTTCAACTCAACGTCCGGATTCTGTTTGAGTAACAGCAACATGAAGAACAGACTGACAGAGAGAGTATCTGGAGCCGCGATCACCATCTCCAACACACACTGCCTGACGTTCTCAGCGCTCAGCTCCCCGTGGCTCTAAACAAACACACACACACATGTCAATCATTCTCATATATGCTTCAGAGGTAACACTTTACAATAAGGTTGTATTAGTAAACATTAGTTAATGTACAAGTTAACATGAACTAACCATGAACAACACCTCTGTTTAGCATTAGTTAATCTTTGTTAACGTTAGTTAATAAAAATCCAGCTGTTCATGGTTTGTTCATGTTAGTTCACAGTGCATTAACTAATGTTAACAAGATTTTAATAATGCATTAGTAAATGTTGAAATTAACATTAACAAAGATAAATAAATGCTTTATAAGTGCAGTTCATTATTAGTTCATGTTAACTAATGTAGTTAACTAATGAACCGTATTGTAAAGTGTTACCGCTTCAGAGGTGTGTGTGTGTATGTGTGTGTGTGTGTGACATACTGGCACGTCACATTCACCTGAGCGAATATCAACTCTGCTGTGAAGTCGAGCTGGTCGAGTTTTTCTGCATGTGTCAGCTGAATTTTCTTCTGCTCGATCAGACCTGTGATGGCGTCCTGTAACTCCTGACTGAAACACACACATACACACTATAAATAAATAAAACACCCACTATAAATAAATAAAAGTTAATTTTACAATTCAGAGAAGGGATTTTAACGCTAGATGCCGCATTTATGACACTGTTCCTTACAAAGAAAATCACTGTGGTGATACCAATATCATGGTTATCATAATCAAATAGCATGGCATTTACATACGTATCCAAAACAACATTGCATCATGAACTCACACTTCTCTCTTGTGCTTCTTGTGCAGCCAGTCCAGTCTGAAGTACACATCAGGCTTGATTAATACTGTCTGCCAGGTGTCAAAATATTTCTGAATCTTCTGAAGCAGATCACATTCTACAACACAGCAGCAAGACCCCAGCAGTTAAACATGTGATTTAGTGAATCTTCGATGTATATCAGCTATTAAAAAGCAATATTAACAATATGATCACAAACAATAGAGAGAACATCATACCTTTAAGTACATGCTAATACACCAATCAGGCATAACATTATGACCACTGACAGGTGAAGTGAATAACACTATCTCTATATTATAATAATAGTATCTCTTCATTACAACACCTGTTAGTGAGTGGGATATATTAGGCAGCAAGTGAACATTTTGTCCTCAAAGTTCCTGGTCTGCAGTGGTCAGTATCTATCAAAAGTGGTCCAAGGAAGGAACAGTGGTGAACCGGCGACAGGGTCATGGGCGGCCAAGGCTCATTGATGCGCATGCGGAGCGAGTCGGTGTGTATATTGGGCAATATATGGTGAACGTGACTTTGCAAGTACAACATGCTGGAACAACAGTCCAATCAACCAATCAGACTTTAGGGACAAGTTTACATTTCCTACAATCAGTGGGAAATTATAGCTGAACACTGATTTCTACATAAGTGTTCACCTAACATTTCCCGCTGATTTTAGGGATAAGTTATGGGTAGGTTTAGCTTAACCATTTAACCCTGGTTTTAAGCCTAAAATTGACATAAACTGTAAACGTGTCCCTCAAATCTGATTGGTTAATTGAAATGTTGTTCCAGCATGTTGTAGTTGGCAATGTCACATTCACTGTAGTTCACTGTATATTCAGGCATAACATTATGACCAGCAAGGACATGCTTCCAGCATTGGCACCCTAACGGGTCTGCGGCTATGTAGGGTTAGGACAACATTTTCGGACAAAAATGTTGTTCAATGTTCAAAATCACGGTGACCGCCAAGATACATAGCATATAAAAGGGTTTCACTTTATTTGATGGTCCACTTTAGACATTCTACTACACTCCAAAAAATTATTTATGATGCTGTTCACTTTATTTAAGCAATTCATCTTGATTTAACACCATTATATTAGGTTTCCATTATAAAATGTAATTGATTCATGTTAAACTGATTTAAAACCGTTACTCTTTGACATAACTTGATGTTTTCATTTTGAAATAACATGAGAGAGATGAGAAAATTGAGAGACTTTTTAATGCTTAATGTTTTGTTATGTTGGTATTTAAAAGTTTGTGTTATGTTAGTGTTTTTGGAGGTTACCATTGTGGTGAAGTGTAGCATGAGCTTGGGGTGAGGACCTACTAATAACTATTAAAGTTGTTTTAATGATAAAAAAAAAAAAAAAAAACTTCTCTGGGCATGCCATGGATGTAACAAAACCATCTTCTGGCTAGCCCATAAAATCTTGTAAAAGGTTTTGTAAATGCACTCAAAAGCTATTCTTTGAATTAATGCAATTAAATCATGGAAAGGATTTCCATGTGATTAAATGGCTTTCTTTCATCAATAAGCATTTTTGTTAGGCTAACTTAAATAAATTAGTTGGTCCAAAACATTGCAAATTGGTTGACACTATTCAATTAAGCTGTGCCTAACCATAGTAAATAAGTTGCATCAACCTTAATAAATTAAGTTGACCCAACGTAAGTACATTAAATTGGAATAACATAATTGCATAATGCTGAAATAAAGCAAGTTAATCATGTGGAAATATTTTCCATTATTTTTTTATGTTCATTCAAAGAGTTATTTTTTTTTAGAGTAACTATAAGTAACTTGTCATCTAACTCTCATTATGTTTTAGTAGACTTTTAGGTTAGGGTTAGGTGTTAGGGTTCTGGTAAGTAGAATAAGTTAATGTAGTTGCAAAGTTACAAGTTACTTATAGTAAGTAGAAGGTTGGTGGACCATCACAATAAAGAGTAAGCAGATATTAAGCAGACAGTCTACTAATACTCTAATGAAACTTAGCTGACATGTAGTTGCAAAACTACTTGTAGTTAGTAGAATGTCTAAAGTGGATCATCAAAATAAAGTGTTACCTATAAAAGATACACTACAATTCATTGTATTATTTTGTGTTCTGCAGCAGAAGGTTTGGAACTACATGGATGAGTAAATGATGACAGCATTTTTGGGTGAACTACCCATTTTAGCCAGACTTAAAAATAAATGGCATTGCATCATATTACAAAACACAGACAAATTATTAGATGTGGTTTAAGCCTCTTTTTGAGCTGTTGTATGCAAGTGTTGACTGACCATTGAGAGGGACTCCTAGAAACAGTCTGTTGGAAATGTCCACCACAATGCACCGCAGTAAGTTGAGAATGTCCACCTGTCCCCGAGCATCCGTCAGATGAGACAAATCATCCAGGTGTGTGGTTGTGGAAGTGGTGCAAATCTCCAAAGTTTTCTGAAGCCCTGGACCTGATAGAGCTGATACACATACACATACACGTTTAGCACCTCTGCTAATACAAAAACAAAACAAAAAAACAACAACGATACAATTAAATTAGATATCTAATAGCAAAAGAGAAAGGATACTAGATATTTGTGACATAGAGATGTCAAATGTGATCATGCAATTTAAATCACCCTATGCACATTTAATACCTTGCATATTACCAAAAGCATGCCCACCTTTAGCATAAAAGGCGCGGATTTTTTTCCAGAGCACCACATTTGAGTTGAATATGATGCCCTGTTCATGCATCCCAATACACTGCAGACCTAGTTTGCTCCCAAAGCGTGAGGTGTACAGAGATCTCCTCAACACATGACACACAGCAGATGACCTGTGACGCACACAGCATCAGAATAATACATTTATGCCACATTTGGGTTCATTTATCCTGGAATATTGTGTGATTGGTGCTGGTATGTTCTGTCCCTTGTGAAAGAGACGTTTCATTGTTTTGAATGTGCACTTGTAGTGTACTTCAAAACTTAAAATTATATTTAAAAAACTACTTGCAAATAATATAATATTAATGAAATACAAGGTCACTAGAGTGTATACTTTTGTTTTACTTTAAGGTATGTTTTACTTTAATCATTATGTTTTAATAAGCGTTTTGTCATACTTTAAAATACACGTATTGTATATGTTGACTAACATACTAAATCACATATAAAGTACTAGTGAGTTATTCATTGTTGCATTTAATGTTAATATGTAAATAAATCTATACTAAATTGCATCTTCATCATTACAATTGTGTAATGACGAATATATTTAAATACAAGATACACAAGGTTCAATAGAAATTATAATAAAGTATGTTTAATGTTTGCCAGATGTACACTTTAACCATAAGAGAATAGAAATAATTATGAAATGACATATAAAGATGTATTTATGAGTCCTACTTAACAAATTGAAATGCATATAAATGTAATAACATATTTATTAACATGTAATTAGGTGTCTGAAAAGATCAGTCCACACTTAAGAATATTTCTTATTCAATTAAACATGTATTATTTCCACAATAAGTATTTTTAGGTATGCTAAGGTATGCTAAAGTGCACTTCTTTTTCACAAGGGGTGATGTGTGTGTCAGGACTTACCTGCTCAAGATGAGAGTTTCCTCACCGTTGATCCAGACCCGCACAATGTCTCCATATTTGCTGTTGTAGTAGTTGCTGGCGGTCCCGATCCCAGACCAGATGAACCGACAGTAGGAGAGAAAAGGACCCAGACCCAGGAAGAAACAAGGACCTGAATGAAACACATTGCAGCAAGTAATTGACATGCAAAATTATATAATTCATTTAAATCAGTTTCATTAAATGTTTTTATGACCTCATTATAACACAATTATATTGTTCAGTAAAGTTACATGTATTACTAATTATTATTAGGCATTTAGCAAAACAATGTAGCAATTAGGGGCATTAATATTTAATGTGCTTTCATGTGTCTGTTTTTTAGTCATTTTAACATTTATTCATTCAGTCAGAATTTAGATAATCCATTTTATAAATATACTTTACATGTGACTATACTATTTACCCAAAACGTAGATAGCATAGTCACTAACAAATGATAAAAAGGCAAAACACCACATTTGAAACCATCAGTTAAAAAATGATGAATGAAAATCAGTTCAAGAGCATTCTGCAAAATAATAAAGGACAAAATTTCAAACAAACCCTACCAACCCGGCACATGAGATTTCTCTGGCCGATGGTGTCTGATGGCCAGAAGCAGGCAAAGTAACAGCAGCAGTAGTGTGGTCGTGGCTCCACACCCATTGTCTTGAGTCCCTTCAGTGCAATTGTGGGCCCCTTCTACCAGAAGATCAACCACAGCCTCGCCAAGACGCACCGGCTTCATTCCACAGGGCTGGAGCAGTTCAGCTGCCATAAGAACAGATGGGGAATTACAGCCTCTTCAAGTCTAAAGCAGCAGAACTGCAGACATACACTTTTATATCGGCGTGGTTGCATGGGGTTGGATCAGGATAATTCAAAAGTCAAAATAAAAACTCAGCGTAACCTTGTGTGGTCCTCGTGTCCTTGCCATTCCAGTTTCCAAAACATTATCATGACACTCGAACTCTCAGCTGTGCCTAACTCATCTCTGCGTTTTCATGAAGACATCAAAGACTTTAAGAGATATAAGACATCTGTGGCATGACCTTCAGTCATTCTACGGGCTACAAAAAGGGGCAATTTGTATTGATGGTGCTAGCTTAGATAAAAAGCATACTTGGGGTCTGACTAAACCCAATGCACCCAATGCTGTGAGGTATTACTGAACTTTTGCTTTTCTGGTAACACTTTACAAAAAGGTTCATTAGTTAACATGAACTAATGAACTGCACGTATAAAGCATTTATTTATCTTTGTTCATGTTAATTTCAACATTTACTAATGCATTATTCAAATCTTGTTAACATTAGTTAATGCACTGAACTAACATGAACAAACCATGAACAGCTGTATTTTTTTTTACTACGTTAACGAAGATGAACTAATGCTGAACAGAGGTGTTGTTCATTGTCAGTTCATGTTAACTAATGCATTAACTAATATAACTAATACAACCTTATTGTAAAGTGTTTCTCTTTACAATACGGGTGCACTAATATTCATTAAATAATGCTTAACTAATGCACAGATAATCATGTGTGACTTATGAAGAACTAAACCATTTATTAATGATGACTGCATCAGCAACTAATGAACATTCTACATGATTAATAGATTAAATAATATATTAATTCATTAATTTTGTCATCATGTATTAAAGGGGTGATGAATTGAGAAATCAGCTATCCTGTAAGTTTCAGAGCTGAAAACTTCCTTGTTAGTCTAAGAAAAGCTTTTATTTACACCAGGCCCAGAAAACGCTTGATCTCAGAATGTGTCGACACTTGACGTCATCGCATGCTGAAACGCCGCCTCAAGCCCGCCCACCGACTCGTGGTGCTAAACGGATCGTGCTACAGAGCAATAAACATGCCGGTTCCAGCTCACGTGCATAAGACATTGTGCGTTTGATCGCTTCATTTCACCACGGAATCGTTTGTAAACAAGATACAGGTCGAGACTGGCTTTGCAGACACATTGAGATTAAAACACAATGCTGTGCCTTCTATATTGGATCAGACAGGAATGGTGCAACACATTTACACTCACCTAAAGGATTATTAGGAACACCTGTTCAATTTCTCATTAATGCAATTATCTAATCAACCAATCATATGGCAGTTGCTTCAATGCATTTAGGGGTCAAGACAATCTCCTGAACTCCAAACTGAATGTCAGAATGGGAAAGAAAGGTGATTTAAGCAATTTTGAGCGTGGCATGGTTGTTGGTGCCAGACGGGCCGGTCTGAGTATTTCACAATCTGCTCAGTTACTGGGATTTTCACGCACAACCATTTCTAGGGTTTACAAAGAATGGTGTGAAAAGGGAAAAACATCCAGTATGCGGCAGTCATGTGGGCGAAAATGCCATGTTGATGCTAGAGGTCAGAGGAGAATGGGCCGACTGATTCAAGCTGATAGAAGAGCAACTTTGACTGAAATAACCACTCGTTACAACCGAGGTATGCAGCAAAGCATTTGTGAAGCCACAACATGCACAACCTTGAGGCGGATGGGCTACAACAGCAGAAGACCCCACCGGTTACCACTCATCTCCATTACAAATAGGAAAACGAGGCTACAATTTGCACAAGCTCACCAAAATTGGACAGTTGAAGACTGGAAAAATGTTGCCTGGTCTGATGAGTCTCGATTTCTGTTGAGACATTCAGATGGTAGAGTCAGAATTTGGCGTAAACAGAATGAGAACATGGATCCATCATGCCTGGTTACCACTGTGCAGGCTGGTGGTGGTGGTGTAATGGTGTGGGGGATGTTTTCTTGGCACACTTTAGGCCCCTTAGTGCCAATTGAGCATCGTTTAAATAACACGGCCTACCTGAGCATTGTTTCTGACCATGTCCATCCCTTTATGACCACCATGTACCCATCCTCTGGTGGCTACTTCCAGCAGGATAATGCACCATGTCACAAAGCTTGAATCATTTCTTGAACATGACCATGAGTTCACTGTACTAAAATGGCCCACAGTCACCAGATCTCAACCCAATAGAGCATCTTTGGGATGTGGTGGAACGGGAGCTTCGTGCCCTGGATGTGCATCCCATAAATCTCCATCAACTGCAAGATGCTATCCTATCAATATGGGCCAACATTTCTAAAGAATGCTTTCAGCACCTTGTTGAATCAATGCCACGTAGAATTAAGGCAGTTCTGAAGGCGAAAGGGGGGTCAAACACAGTATTAGTATGGTGTTCCTGATAATCCTTTGGGTGAGTATATGTGAGTAAAACATGTTTTTTTTATATGTGATAGTATTGCATTGTTACAGATCGTATTGATTATGTGTAACGTTAAGTGTCTAACTGAACATACCTTAGCACGCTGTCACAGGCTGGAGAATCCTTTATTTGAGGTGTTATTGGTTAATTTGTGATCAGACTTGAACGTTATTCAAGTGTATGAATAACGTTGTGTTTGTACACTTGAACGTTATGGGCCAGGACTCGCAAAGCTCAGCATCCCGGGGCTATGTGTTTTTCAGACGGGCTACCAAAACATAAGCCCGGCCTGCCGACTGGCTATCTTAAATAGTGAAATAACATTCCTTTATCGCGCGCATGCGTGTGTGTGTGTACGGCTCGCGGTTATATTCACAGATCGGGCCAGCCAAGTAACGTTAATAAAAAAATCTCATTAAATATGCAAATCTTATCCAATCCTAGCTGTGGGCGTTTACTTCCAAGTCTTCAGTGCGGCACGCCCATAGAAACCGAGCGTTTCTTGAGAGAGCCTCAAAACCAGGGCAGAAGATAGCCTATTACTTATTCATTATGATGTTTTTGAATGTAAAAACCATACGAACGTCATAAGTTGACCTCCGACAACAGTATACATTTTTTTTAAAAAGCCAGTTCATGAGCCCTTTAATTCCCTAATAACATATTGTATTAACTAATAATGTAAATTCATATATTAATAACCACAATGGTCAAAGCTATATACTTTAACTTCCAGTTGTCTGCTTTAATTTATTTAAATTTAATCTGCTTTAATTTAATTAAATAATTACGTTATGACTTTACTTTTTGAGGCACATGCCAATTCACTAATTATAAAGAAATATGTCATTGTGGTTATTGGTTTTGAATTAATTTTTAATTAGTTAGTTAATCATGTGCCTCAACAAGTAAAGTCATAACATAATTATACATTTGCAAGTCATTAGCTAATGATTAATTAAAGAAGACTGGAAACTGGAAGTTGAAATGCATGGCTTCGACCCGTTGTGGTAATTAACACATGAATTTACACTATTAGTTCATATAATATTCTATTAGGGAATTAATACATTGTGACACATTTAACTAATAACAATTTAATGATTACTTAATCTATTACTCATATAGAATGTTCATTAGTTTCTGATGCAGTCATCATTAATAAATGGTTTAGTTCTTCATGAGTCATACATTAACTCATGATTATCTGTGCATTAGTTAAGCATGAATAAATGCATATTAGTGCACCCGTATTGTAAAGTGTAAAATTAATATAGAAATATGAAATGTTGAAATATGAAACTAAAACCATAAATATGTAGCGACAACTCATTGTGAGTCACTGAATCATTCATTTCACAGATTTGTTCAAAATCATTGATCATTGACTCATTCAAAGATGCAAGGTTTCTGCATTTCTTTGGAACTATTTTCCATGGCAAAAAAACTAAACCAATAAATACTTACACTGTTTTGTCTAAGATGTATGTCTCCTGATCTTAACTTTATTATCTTAATATTAACACAAATTAACAGCCTATTTATTTATGCATTCATCCATCTGGCTCAAGGCTGGTCATGGTTTTTCAAAACTGGACAGTCCGACCTAAATCCAGATGAATGGCCACCGATTAATTCCTAGAACCCCTGTCTCAAATCCATTATTATGGTTATTTTATTATTATGAACAGTTCAGACACACTTTACCACTGTAGCCTATGTGTTATGTAATGTGGTGATGAAAGCTCACGAAGACAAGGAAGAACTGGAAACAGGAACTTTAATAACAAAAACTCAGGAAACTAGCATACAAGGCACATAAACCAGGTGAACCTTACTGTAGACGGACCAACACTGAAGAACTGAAGGTTGAATACACAGAGCAAATGAGATGATAACAAGGTGATTATATAACAAGGTCCAATATTGCATCATCAAAATCATTTAAACAAATCTATAAGTTGTGCAGCACAAAACTAGACATATATGGTATTGTTTGAAAGATTAGAACCTCAGCTTTCTTGATAACCCAAACTCTTTTTTGCATTTATGTTTCATAGAAAAAGATATTAAAAATATCCCCCCCTAAAAACCATGCTGAGTATTGTAAATAATATAACAATATATACTTGAAATAAATGTGTAAGTAGTAAAACAATACAAACGCAAACGGGACAAAAAATGCGTTGTAAGTTTAGAAACATTTTGAGTCCCCCCTCCCCCCTTGCCTCACATTGGTTTGATCCACCGTGCACCTCAACTAACGTTACCCATAGAACGTAGAAAAACTACCACACAAGTTTGTGGAGAGAACAAGGCTCTTCAGACAGCAGTTGTGAAACACCAGTAAGTAGCTGTCAAGGCTATTTTATTCACTTTAAACGTCAGATGAAGTGATTATTTTCTCTTTAATACAGATTAGGCAAAACACTGTTAACATCACTTGCCCACTGCCGCACGGCACCGCCCCGCTCCGATGTATAGTAATAAAATCATTTAGTTCAGTTAGAGAACTGACAAAACAATTAAAAACTGAACGTGTCTGCTCAATACAGCACCAGAACGAGCAAACCGCTGACAGACAAGATTAGCTCTTTGTAAATAATTGGAATCTTTTCTGGGAGCGACCTAGGCTCTTCCGTCCTGATGGCCTTCACCCCAGCAGAATCCGAGCGGCTCTTCTGTCGGACAACATCTCCAGGGCGTTACACACCACCATATGACTAGTAAGTCAAAGTCCAGATCACAGTCTTTCCTGTTCTAACTTAATTGACATGAGTACCAATGTAGAACATTATATAGAAACTGTGTCTATTCCTCGTTTAGTGAGATCAAGCATTAAATCTACTGTAAGATCTAGGAAAATCTAATTGTGATTAAACCAGAAAATCTCAATATTAGTGAACAAAAACAATTTCTAAAACTAGGTCTTCTAAACATTAGATCGCTCACACCTAAGGCGGTTATTGTAAATGAAATGGTCACAGATAATAGTTTCGATGTACTTTGCCTTACTGAAACCTGGCTTAAGCCAAATGATTATTTCGGTCTAAATGAGTCTACTCCGCCAGCATACTGTTATAAGCATGAGCCCCGTCTGATTGGTCGTGGCGGCGGTGTTGCAACAATCTATAGAGATATTCTTAATGTTACTCAGAAAACAGATCACAGGTTTAATTCGTTTGAAGTACTAGTGCTAAATGTTACGCTCTTAGATGTAAGAAAGAAATCCGTATTATCTCTAGCCTTGGCTACTGTGTGTAGACCTCCAGGGCCCTATGCTGATTTCTTAAAAGAGTTTGCAGACTTTCTCTCAGATCTGTTGGTCAACGTCGATAAAGCATTAATTGTTGGAGATTTTAACATACACGTAGATAACACAAATGATGCATTAGGGGCTGCGTTTACAGATCTATTAAACTCCTTTGGGATCAAGCAAAACGTCACTGGTCCCACTCATCATCTTAATCACACACTAGATTTAATTATTTCACATGGAACCAACCCAACCGATATAGATATTATACCGCAAAGTGATGATGTCACTGACCATTACATGGTAACTTGCATACTGCGTACTGCTGAAATGTCATGTTGCGCCACGTTATCGACCAGGCAGAACAATCATTCCAACCACTATAGATAGATTCTCAAATAGCTTACCTGATCTGTCTCAGCTGCTCAGTGAACCCAAACAAACAGATGAACTAGAGGAAATGACTAGCAGTATGAGCAACATTTTATCTAGCACATTAGAAATTGTTGCACCAATTAGATTAAAAAAGGTTAGAGAGAAAACTAAAGCACCATGGTACAACAGTGCTACACGTTATCAAGAGAGAAACTCGTAACTTAGAGCGTAAATGGAAACAAACTAATTTAGAGGTCTTTAGAATCGCGTGGAGAGATAGTATGTCACGTTATAAAAAGGCCCTAAAAGCAGCCAGGGCTGAGCATCTCCGCAAACTAATAGAAAATAATCAAAATAACCCAAGGTTTTTATTTAACACCGTGGCTAGACTAACAAATAAACAAGCATCGCCTGAGCAAAATATTCCGTTACAGTTTAGTAGTAATGATTTTATTAATTTCTTCACTGAGAAAATAGAAAACATCAGAAATAAAATAGTAAATGTACAATCTTTAATGATGTCTTTTGATTCAACCGCTACTATCGCCCCTCAAGAACTACTACACCGCTTTACAACTATAGGACAGGAAGAGCTAAATAAACTTATCATTGCATCTAAACCAACAACATGTTTATTAGATCCAATACCCACTAAACTACTGAAAGAGTTGTTACCTGTAGTGGAAGAGCCTCTTCTCAATATTATTAACTCGTCTTTATCTTTAGGTCATGTTCCAAGAATATTCAAGCAGGCAGTCATAAAACCTCTCATTAAGAAGCCACAATTAGATCATAATAACCTAGCAAATTACTCGATCTTAGTGCTGCGTTCGATACTATAGATCATATAATACTCATAGATCGACTTCAAAATTATACTGGTGTTCAGGGACAGGCATTAAACTGGTTTAGATTGTACTTATCAGACCGCTACCATTTTGTCTGTCTAAATGGGGAAAAATCCAAGATGATGTCAGTAGACTATGGGGTGCCGCAAGGATCCGTATTAGGCCCTCTGCTATTCTCAATATACAGGTCCTTCTCAATAAATTAGCATATTGTGATAAAGTTCATTATTTTCCATAATGTAATGATAAAAATTAAACTTTCATATATTTTTGATTCATTGCACACCAACTGAAATATTTCAGGTCTTTTATTGTTTTAATACTGATGATTTTGGCATACAGCTCATGAAAACCCAAAATTCCTATCTCAATAAATTAGCATATTTTATCCGACCAATAAAAGAAAAGTGTTTTTAATACAAAAAAAGTCAACCTTCAAATAATTATGTTCAGTTATGCACTCAATACTTGGTCGGGAATCCTTTTGCAGAAATTACTGCTTCAATGCGGCGTGGCATGGAGGCAATCAGCCTGTGGCACTGCTGAGGTGTTATGGAGGCCCAGGATGCTTCGATAGCGGCCTTAAGCTCTTCCAGAGTGTTGGCTCTTGCGTCTCTCAACTTTCTCTTCACAATATCCCACAGATTCTCTATGGGGTTTAGGTCAGGAGAGTTGGCAGGCCAATTGAGCACAGTAATACCATGGTCAGTAAACCATTTACCAGTGGTTTTGGCACTGTGAGCAGGTGCCAGGTCGTGCTGAAAAATGAAATCATCTCCATAAAGCTTTTCAGCAGATGGAAGCATGAAGTGCTCCAAAATCTCCTGATAGCTAGCTGCATTGACCCTGCCCTTGATAAAACACAGTGGACCAACACCAGCAGCTGACATGGCACCCCAGACCATCACTGACTGTGGGTACTTGACACTGGACTTCAGGCATTTTGGCATTTCCTTCTCCCCAGTCTTCCTCCAGACTCTGACACCTTGATTTTCGAATGACATGCAAAATTTGCTTTCATCCGAAAAAAGTACTTTGGACCACTGAGCAACAGTCCAGTGCTGCTTCTCTGTTGTCCAGGTCTGTTTCTGGGTCAAAAGTGGCTTGACCTGGGGAATGCGGCACCTGTAGCCCATTTCCTTCACACGCCTGTGCACGGTGGCTCTGGATGTTTCTACTCCAGACTCAGTCCACTGCTTCCGCAGGTCCCCCAAGGTCTGGAATCGGTCCATCTCCACAATCTTCCTCAGGGTCCGGTCACCTCTTCTCGTTGTGCAGCGTTTTTAGCCACACTTTTTCCTTCCCACAGACTTCCCACTGAGGTGCCTTGATACAGCACTCTGGGAACAGCCTATTCGTTCAGAAATTTCTTTCTGTGTCTTACCCTCTTGCTTGAGGGTGTCAATGATGGCCTTCTGGACAGCAGTCAGGTCGGCAGTCTTACCCATGATTGCGGTTTTGAGTAATGAACCAGGCTGGGAGTTTTTAAAAGCCTCAGGAATCTTTTGCAGGTGTAATTTTGATTCAGATGATTAGGTTAATAGCTCGTTTAGAGAACCTTTTCATGATATGCTAATTTATTGAGACAGGAATTTTGGGTTTTCATGAGCTGTATGCCAAAATCATCAGTATTAAAACAATAAAAGACCTGAAATATTTCAGTTGGTGTGCAATGAATCTAAAATATATGAAAGTTTAATTTTTATCATTACATTATGGAAAATAATGAACTTTATCACAATATGCTAATTTATTGAGAAGGACCTGTATATGCTGCCACTTGGTAATATTATAAGAAAACATGGAATTAATTTCCACTGTTATGCTGATGACACTCAAATATATATTTCATCACGACCGGATGAAAACGCTAAATTATCTAAACTGACAGCGTGTGTTGAAGATATTAAATACTGGATGACGTGTAATTTTCTGCTATTAAATTCAGATAAAACGGAGGTATTACTTATTGGTCCAATAAACTGCCCACAAAACCTCTCACAATACAATTTTACCTTGGAAGGATGTCCTGTCACTTTATCCACTACAGTAAAAGACCTGGGTGTTATATTAGACCGCAACCTGACATTCGAAAATCATATTTCATATGTTACAAGAACGGCATTTTTCCACCTTAGAAACATAGCTAAGCTACGTAACATGCTATCTATTCCTGATGCAGAAAAGTTAGTTCATGCATTCATGACCTCGAGATTAGATTACTGTAATGCTTTATTAGCTGGTTGTCCTGCATCCTCAATAAACAAACTACAGTTAGTCCAAAACGCAGCTGCTAGAGTTCTTACTATATCAAGAAAATATGATCATATAACACCAATTTTATCATCTCTACACTGGTTACCTATTAAGTTCCGTATCAATTACAAAGTATTGCTACTGACCTATAAAGCCCTAAATGGTTTAGCTCCAGTGTATCTAACGGATCTTCTATCGCCCTATAATCCATCGCGCTCTTTAAGGTCACTAAACTCTAGGCTTCTGGTCATTCCTAGGATATCTAAGTCCACTAAAGGAGGGAGGGCTTTTTCACATTTGGCTCCTAAACTTTGGAATAGCCTTCCTGATATTGTTCGAGGTTCAGACTCGCTGTCCCAGTTTAAAACTAGATTAAAGACACATCTCTTTAGCCAAGCATTCACATTATAATTACCTTTTATACTACAGTTAAATCGGAACAAAAGCATTAATATAATATTCTGAACAGCAGCTATGCTAATTATTTCCCATCTGCTTTTCTGTTGTTATCTCGGGACACTAGTCCCGAGGTAAATAGTTCGTCAGCTCCAGTATGTATCCAGCCTCTCATGGAGACTTCGGATGCCCCAACACCTGTGATGAGACGACTCCACGCCAGTGAAGAGACGACTCAACGCCAGCGTTGTTATGGCCTAAATTAATACACGACTGATAAACTTTTTCGAACATTATTCTTTAACATTGTCTTTCTAACATTTTTACTGTTCATCTATGAAATGCACTTTCTGTAAAGCTGCTTTGAAACAATGTGTATTGTGAAAAGCGCTATACAAATAAATTTGAATTGAATTATCGAAGATTTAGTTTCAAAGCATAAAAGCGCCTATTTAAGGGAGTGTGTCATTGTACTATTTTGTTGTTGTGTTTTTCATTACGAATAGGCTAATGAACCCAAAATTCAAGCAACCCGCCCCCAAAATTCTAAAAATTGGCTAATTCTAAAGTTCAGTCAGATCTGTGTAGGGTTTTGCTCAATATGATAATAAGTGGCAGATCAGAGGGCTTGCTGCAGTTGAATATCTAAATATCTGAATATCATAGTATAAAATACTATGTGGAGGACGCAAGATAATTTAATAATTATAATATGACTGCGTGGTGAACCTTAATCGTATTTAAACTACTATCGCTTTGTGTTGTTGGTCAGATAAAATGACAGAGAAAAGAAAAACGGACATTAGATAATTTTTCAGTACACCAAAACGCCAAATAAGTACGAAATGTTTTTTTTTTTTTTGGTACACATATCCTTACAAGTACGATTTTGGCTGTATTATTTGTGTCCCCTTCAAAAATTGCTCTTGAGAAATTTCATGTTTATTGTCCCCCCCAACTTTTAGATGAAATTTACGCCCCTGAATATATGCAATATTCCACCACTGTGTTAAAATTTAGATGGTTTTCTGTAAAATTAGACCATTTTTATCAATTTACTCCAATGTGGGTAAGGCGCTCTTTTAAATTCAGATATGCCTAATTCTCTAAAAAATTCTAAATATGCTGCAGAGCAGAAGTGGTTAACAAGACACAGGTGAATGACATAACTAATTAGATCTAGGTCACAGGACTGAACGAAAAACTAAATTAAGGGGGAACACAAAGCATACATGTAACAATATGTTTACATACAATATGTGTAACATGGACACTCTTACATACACTAATATGATTGTGGACACAATGCAAAGTGTTACCAACCATTCATATACATTTTTGTTAGAGTTCTGTCACTTCTGTTTAGTATTGGTACTTAGTATTTAGAAGTGTTTAGTTCTTGCTCAGTTAGGGACACAACATTTTCAACTAAATATCCAAATAAACCTAACTAGTAAACTAAATTAACCATATAAACTAAATTACTGATCTAATACCCACATTGTCACTGTATGATAATTGAAATGAGCTAGATGACATCGCTGTTTTCTTGGGAGCGGCTGTACAGCCGAATAAAATTCTGTTGCATTATTTTCCTGTTTAACACCATGAAGCTGCTTTGAAACAATCTGCATTGTAAAAAGTGCTATATAAATAAAGTTGACTTGACTTGACTTGAATATTTTCTTGGTTTGTGACAGAGCTCTGACACTTCCGGGTTTGATCTTGTTTTATGTGAGCACATGACTAGTATTTGTGTTGCTAGCCATGTGCCTGTGTTTGTCATGTTTGGTGTGATGTCATGTCTCTTGTCTATTTTTCTGACCCCACCCCTCTTGTTACCTGATTATTGATTGATTTGCCCCACCTGTTCTCCCTCATCATCCTGCCTTGTTTGTTCCCTTTATAATCTCCATCGTTGTCTGATGGCTTCTGTTCTCTGTTGTTCCTGCTCCTCGTAGGCCTATTCTCAGGGCCATCACGCCCTCTGGTATTCCCCAGGCTGGCACCCCCGCGGCCTTGCCTCAATCCATCCTCCTGGATTTATGTGAGCGAGCAGCCGCTCGTCTCAACATTGAGTGGCCAGCTCTACAGAGCGCCACCAACCAGGAGAGGGATATTTATGACGGGAAGGTGCTGGGAGCTCCCCCCGGCCCGAGGAAACAACTCTTTCCCGTCCTTCCAGCATGCGCTAAGCACATGAGGCACTACTGGAGCAACCCGCTCGACTTTGGGGTGACCGTCTTTTTCTGGCTAAACAGGACCTCACTGTGAGTGTATTGGGCAATCGGGGAGCTGTCCATGTTTCTCCCATAGGTGGATCTCGAACATGAGATGATGAAAGAGAACAATAACCCCTGTTTCTCTGAAACATTGAGTGGAGAGATCCACCGGCTTTGCACCGTTTGCTGCAAGGGAAGCAAAGATACTTACTGATGTACAGCAGCGCATGCAGGCTATATATGCCCGCAGGTAAGGGGTGGGGCCTTACCAAGCATTGGCTGTGCGCTTCTGCCTGTCTTGTCAGACTTGGTGCAACTGGAAGCTTCTGCAGAGGTCAGGTACGGATGCCCTTCCCATAGGTGGATCTCTCCACTCAATGTTTCCGAGAACCGGGGTTACAACAGTAACCTATTGTTTTGTGAAGCACTGAAACAATTGAAGCAAATGTACCATATTGTTTCGAAGCTTCGAATCAATCCGACACCCGTCTCTACAGAGACACCTAGTGGTCACTTGCGTGTGTTTATCTGAAATAACCTTGACAATGATCCATGTAAAAAAAATAGTTTTTAACATCAGTCTGACAACTAAATGATCTTGGTTTTGTAACCTGTAGCATCCTCATTGTGAATAACTATAGTTTTTTTTTTTTGGGGGGGGGGGGGGTCATGAAAAATGAACATTAATACAATAAATAGAGCCACAATGTGTCACATTTGTTACATACCGGTACTTTTTTATTCAAAAATATAATTTGCTTTGCTGTTGAAGGACTTGGCCGACTTCCTTTTTTACACATCATT
This sequence comes from Romanogobio albipinnatus, assembly GCA_023566225.1. Taxonomy (NCBI): domain Eukaryota; kingdom Metazoa; phylum Chordata; class Actinopteri; order Cypriniformes; family Gobionidae; genus Romanogobio; species Romanogobio albipinnatus. The sequence goes on along the minus strand of CM042251.1, from coordinate 14,258,927 downwards.
TCTCCAGCCTTTGAAAAAATCCTCTCACAAGGGACACTTGTTGCTGGCATGCACAAATATTTTTTAGCAAGTACATACAAATGAGGGAAAAATTACTGCTTTCTCTTTCCAATAAATTAATGGATCATGTGTTCTGGGCAAAAACGCATCTTTGAGGTACTTTTTCACTTCTACTGTTGCATCAGCTGTAACATTGTGTATCGTCTGGGTTTCATGGATATGACTATCAACCAGTTCAAAGGCCTAGGTACAGGGGGAATGTTACTATCCTCTGCACCCTCCAAAATGGCAGGACGAGTGCTCCTCAAATGGTGCATCATGGATGATGTATTGTTGCAGTAGGCTAGCTGCCAATCACAATACACACATCTCACTTTATTTGGTGTTTCCAAATGGAAATGCTCCCACACCACAGATCTCTTACGTGGAGCCTCCATTTTTATCTATTCTATATATATATATATATATATATATATATATATATATATATAACCTATGAATCTATATAATTCTATATCTCTAACTTATGCTGTGCTATCTGTCACTATCTAACTTGGCCTATATTAATGTGTCACTATATCTATCCTAACTATCACTGTCTATACCTATCAGTCAATATATATAATTTTAATCTAGCCTAAATATAACTAACCAAAGCGCACTATAAATATAATTTATATCACAAAATCACTGCTATCACAAAATCTCTCTCCTCTCAAAAAAACCCACGAGGTGAAGATGGATTAACTTCACTTTAAAACTGTGGGTAATTAGGTTCATACAGATGTGTGACTGTGTGGTTTGTTCCCGCCCCTTTCAATAAAATGCAGTTTCGACAGGCGGCACCTGATGAAACACTTCGAAGCTTCATTTAGCCATAGTCACGTGACATGGGTGCTTCGAATCACAGTTCGGAGCAGTGTTTCGAAACATCTGCGCTTCGGGATCTCGACAAAGCGCTTTTATTAAAATCATCTTTTCTTCCTGCACATACTTACCCCTTTATACTTACCCATTCCTGAAAAATGTTATCTTCAACAATCTCTTCATGTATGTCTTGTATTATGTCTTAAAACATCAAGAATATTCAGGAATTTTATGGTTTTCATTATTCGATTTAAAACAAAAACAAATTGTTACAGTGAACACAAAAGCTATTTTGTGTCTTTGGTTTGCCCTCTTTGTGTGTCTCTAACAGATTCAGAGACGTTGTGAATTCACTGAACGCCCACTTTAATCGCTAAAGAATTTATGGAAATAAGCTGACATCTTAGTCAGAGCAGATGCATGCAGCTTTCTGGCATTTTCTTTGTAAAGGGAGGGAAACTTTAATGGTTTCACTTTATTTTGTTGGTCCCTTTAACACATTCTTTTGACTATAAGTAATGTTACACCTACATGTCTACTAACTCTCATTAGAGTGTTAATAGAGTATTAGTAGACTGGTAGGGTTAGAATAAGTTGACATGTACTTGCAAAGTTACTTAGTCAGTAAAATGTTTGTTGGGGGACCATCACAATAAAGAGTAAGCCGGCAGTGTACTAATACTCTAATGAGAGTTAGTTGACATGTAGAGTGTTCTAGGTATAAGTCAGATATGCCCTTCTGGTCCCAAGACATTGCTATTTTTAAGTCTATGATAGTATAGTAATACGCATCTCTACTCATTGACTTCATCATGCTGTATATGACTGACATTTATTAGTTTAATTGATTTGTATAGTGTATCGAGGGGTCAGAATCTCTGGGTGGTCCTGGTAAAGACTCTGACCCTCTCATAAAGGAGGAGTCAACCTTTTTGAACATGAAGCAACATCATATACTACGTATTTGGGGCTGGAATGTCTTTCTCGGAAAGAAACAAGCAATGTTTAATTCATTGGAGAACAAAGTGTCTGCACATTGAAAGCCACGTCACTTAAATATGTTGTCACTTCAATACAGCCTTTGTGGTCCTTGAGTTTCGCAATTCTTCAAATAAGTTGTTTGTCCCCTGTAGCAAAACTGGGCAGGAAGCCACAAGGAAGGGAATTGTGGGCACTGTCAACCTTACATTTATAGATTTATGGTTTCTTACTAAGACAGCCAAGAAAGTGCTTATAATTGTGCTTGCACTTTTTTTGTGATAAATGTTAGTTAGAAAACTACATTTTTCATGATTATGTCACACATGTGTATATCTCTGGGATATCTTTCTAATATCTTTCTTTATTATCCATCCACTAAATTACTTTGACAGCCCATCACCACACACCTAGCATCCCATGTGTTGATCTCTGGGATGGTTGTGTGTTCAGCTTAATGAAAGCAATGCTAGCCATACAACTTTTGTGGGTGGACATGTCTTCGGTTTCTCATGAGGAGTGCCAAGTCACAGAGAATAACAGCAATGTTTGAGACACAACGCACAGGGAGAGAAGCCAAACCACTTCCTTTTACTGATTATAGTCCAATGTCCACTCATCTGACCCCTCTGAGGTCTGAGGGCCTGTTATATAAAAGTATTGCATAAATGCAACTTTTTTTAAGTTAACATTGTTTAATAATTAATGTCACCACTTTTTATGAAAAGGTCTTGCTTTGAAAAGGTCTTGTATTCAAAGATGCCCGTTCAACTTTCATTTTGGAACTATTTTTTAATTATGACGAAACATGTCGGAGAAACGTCTTTTCAACAGTCATTAAATGTCCAAATGTTTGCTGGGATCCTATCTTAGGTAAAGTATGGTGTGCCACAAGACTCTGTTTCAGGTCCATTGTAATTCCCTTTGTGCATGCTTTCAATACATGATGTAATTAGGAAGCATGGCATTATTATACAGATGACATACATCTTTATCTCCAGATCCTTTCTAAAGCAGTGTTGTAGATCTCGGAGACAAATGTGCAAAAAAACAAACCAAAAAATTGTGAGTGATTGGAACTTGACATTAAAACATTGTATTTCCTTCAGCTAAATTCCAATAAAATGGGAATACCAATCTTTGTACCAAATCCTTCCAAAAGTAAGCTGGTTGACTACAATCTCTGTCTAAATGGTACCACTTTTGTAGAACATGTCAAACAGTCGAGCCATCTAGTAGATGTGCATGTCATGTTGAATTGGACATTTAAAAGCACATTTAGTATGTCTTTAGTGCAGCACAATTTATCTATATCACCCCAAAGGACCATCTGCTCTGTTCATAATGCAAAAAAGTTAAAGTTAAAGTACTTAAAGTTATGAAAATTGAAATGAACTATTGGCTGAATGTCTTACTGTCTCCATAAATAAGCTGAACTGTATCAGCCAAATTGAATTATTCACTGGTTATGTGACGTGTCAGTTATAGCCCCTCATTATCAGTCAGGGGAGTCAGTAAAATATAACACTCTTGGCTGACCTAAAACATTTGAGCTTTAAACCGGTTAAAGGTTAAACTCAAATAGTATTGCAAGCCATACTTACTGCCAACATAAAACCAGGTGCGTTTCATAGCTTCATTTTGCCAAGATTCACCCACTAAGACAGGAAGAGACATTCTAGCTCAGAATTTCAGAAGTAAAATGTACCAATTGTTTAGACAATGCTTGTAAAATAAACAGTTTGTGCGCCAAAATTTACAATTAGGGTAATGTATTAGGGTAATACATTACATGACAACAATGTACTAAAAGAGGAAAAGTTTTTCCATTACGTTTTTCGCTGGACAGACGACATACAGATCCGCAAAACGCTGTATTATGCTGCCAGGCCAGTAGTTGGCGATGTGACTTTGTAAAAGAAACACTACACACCTAAAAACTGAACACAAAATGCCCTATTTTAATGTCACATGTCTGTCTTGTCTTGTGCAGCACATGTGTTTTTGTCATTTCTGGCCATGTGCTTGTGTTTGTTAGGTTTGGTCTGATGTCATGTCTCCGGTCTATTGTCAACCCCGCCCATCTTGTTATCTGATTATTGGTTAATTTGCCCCACCTGTTCTCCCTCATTACCTGCCTTGTTTGTTCCCTTTATAATCTCCTTGTGTTTGCAGTGCTGTGATGGATCGTTGTCTGATGTCGTCTGTTCCCTGTCATGCTACATGTTCTTGCTCCTTGTGTTTATGGGTGAGTTTTGGGCATAACGTGCAATAAACCAATCAGAGCCTCATCTCCCATTGCCTTTAAAAGCCAGTTGAGCTTACACAATGGCGGATTCGCTATTTACAAGGTGGAATTTGCTAGTGGAAAGACTGAACGCTTCTCCAGAGAGGAGTCATTTTCCTTTTTTGTTTGTGTGCTGCAGCGCGTCTCTGTGTATGCAACAAGCAGAGTGTACACATGTTGTGCATCCGCCCATATTACTCATATTACCCATATATTAGGCTCATATTACTAACACAACCTTTAAATAACACAAAAAATACTGCACTATTGACTTTAGACCAAGTTTGTGTTGGTCAATGGCGCAGTCGTTTTCAGTTGCCTCAAAATAGCAAAGAGCCAACAATGCGTCTAAACCAACCTGATCTCACGGCAATTCGTACATATTTTACGAGTTGCCAAATTGGTCGTGAGATAGCATGGCCTGAACAAACCTGGTTGTCAGACCAGCATGCCCATGCTATTTAATCAACGTGATGCTGGACGTAAAATATGATAATGCATTTGGCTGTAACTAACAAAAAACACTTGCGTTGTGCCTGGCATCACATTGTGCCGGGTGTATGATAGGGCCCATAATATGCATGCGCATGACCTCACCGTTTTCACAAATTCACATTTCTGTCAGGACCACTATCACCAAAGATGATTGATTGACTATTAGCATACAGTTTGGATTGGCAGTATGGTTCTCTTCTGGGAAAGAACTCCTTGCGCATCCATGCAGCTTGATAGTACTGAAGGAGCTTAAATGTATGCTGTAATAGACATCGTACCCCTATAGGTAGACATGATCAGCTGACAGTCAGCTGATGCAAGCTTGACTAACATGACCTGCCAGAACTGACGCTACGCTTGATTTTTGAGTTTATGCAGAGACAATAAATTGTATAGTTTTCAAAAACGTGCACTTAAAAACCCGTTTTCAAAAGTTGGCACTTTCAGCCCCCAAAACAGCATTGTCATGTAAAGGAATGGCCAAAACGTATACAAAGTTTTTAGTTGAAAACAGTGTTGTGTAAACGGCCCCTTAACAATAGGGGTGGTTAATCTGTCTGGTTTCCCGATTCGATTCGATTACGATTATTGAAGTCCCGATTCGATTACAGTCGATTTTCGATTATTAACGATTCTCGATTAGCGATTATTGATTTTCCATTTCACAACAGTAAACGAAAATACACTACAAAGTGATTGCAGTATAAAAAAAAAGTCAGCTACTGAATTACTTAACTCTTTTATTGAGTAACAACAACTCAAAGCACTTGTCGTGTAGTGTAGAAATGAATACATCACATTGTGTTGTGACTCATCAAGTTGAACTAAACAATAACAAATAAATGAAAGGCTTATTTCCTTTAGGAAGTAGATCAGAACCAACATACTGTAGAAATTGGACAATTTTCTTCTAGAAAGACAACGTGTTCAGGTGGAGGAAGACTGCAGGTTGCAGTCGAAACATGTCAAGGTAAAGAAGAAGTTTTCTCTCCAAACACCTTGTCTTTCTAGAAGAAAATTGTCCAATTTAATCATTAAGAAGACAAAATGAACATTTTTGAACAACTTACTGTAGCTTCAGCTTATATACTGTACTGTAGAACACAGTGACAAAATGTCAAGAGTGATGGATGCGGTGCGCGCGTGAGGGGGGCGGGAACGCGTGGAACGCTCGAGCTCCTCTCGTTCGTTTCCTGACGTGAGAAAGACAAAAGGGAAAAAAACGACAGGAGAAAAACGGGTTCGTGTCGGAGGAGTGTCGAGGCCCGTTCGGTTCCGTGAGCGGGAGCCGCGGGTCGGTGCAGCGGAGCTGCGGTGTGTTTCCAGCATCAGTCCGGCTGTGTGTGTGTGTGTGTGTGTGTGTGTGTGAGATCCGCTCATCGCGTCCTCAGGATCGCCTCGATGTGTGTCGCGCTCGCTCATCTGAAGCGCTCATAAATCTGCGGATTGAAGGCGTTTATTCGGTGTTTGTGCGCGAATCTGAGCCGTGCTAACGCGCTAATGCTAATGTGCCTGAGCTCCAGAGGAGGCGCGGGAGGATTTCTAGAGTGTTCCCTCAGAATCATCTCAGCATTAACGACAGATTTACATTCATCTAATGAACACACACACACACACACACACACACACGGTGGTAGAGTCAGGTTTAGATAAATAAAAAAATCGATTTTTGAAAATTTAATGATCGATTCATGCTCGTCCATAACATACTCGCGATTAATCGATAATCGATTTTTTTCACCACCCCTACTTAACAACCTCATAAACTTTCTTAAATCCAGAGATTAGTAACTCCTCATAAATGCTCATTGTAGCAGCAACACAACTTCATTCTGATTTATATAAACCTATGCAACATGACTGTCAAAAATATTGTACCAGCTAGTCAAATATACATTGCTGGTTTTTATGTAAAGTAAAATGCGTTATTTTGTCGTTTTAGCGTTACCTTCAATTGCTGATACTAACTGCCTCATATATAAAACCTCTAAAGCATTTAAATTATTTAAATGATCAGTTGCCAAACAACAGTTGTTATAATATCCAATTTGTATTTGCTTTAAGTGAAATATAACACTCTTTGGAAAATAATTTGACCAAGATAAGCTCAATAAAACAGATGTAAGGTTAAAGCCAATTATTCTCATAAGACTTCTGGCAACTGGTAGCTTGTTTGCCAGTGAAGTTGTACCCAAGTAACTTAAAGGAATGACAGAAAAACAGAACTGAATGAAATGACCTCCACACTCCCCTCAGCACATGCTCAGCTCAGTACAGATTCTACTCAGCACTGATACCTTGTTCCTGGCTTGCGTGATCACATAAACCCAACCAAGGAGCTTGTAGCCCAGCTTGTATGTTTTATGTGGCAATGACCTACAGCTGCAGGGCAGAAGACCACAAAACACAACAGACTTCACAGCAGTGCATCAAACCAATGTTTATCAGACCAAAATACTCTTTTTTTTAATGCACAAATCATCTGGTTGTGCATAACAGGACTATATTATTAAGAAAATTATATATTATTAATGTACAACCAATACTGGCAGTGCCTGCCATTTCCAATTATAGGGCAGATGTATTTCACATTCATTATATAACTACAGAAAGTGAAGACCATCTCAGTGAGAGTGATGTGCTAACTGATATCAGATCAACACTAGAATTACAACTACAGAAGTGGGTCGTGTTGCATGATATGGGCAATGTAAGAATTGCATGTCAAGCCTTAAACTTCAGAACCAGCCTGAGATCCCTTAAGGGTCTCGGCTCCTTTAGCTGCTGACATTTACTCACTCTGACATGTTCATGAAATCACCTTGGAGCTGAATAACTTTTTTGTCAGTAGTATTTGGTCTGTATGGTTCCATTGTCTAATATATGGTTATACTTTTAGATTTTGTCAGCTAAAATGTTTAGTACAATGTACATGTTCTGGTGTTAAAAGTTATGCTACCTTTGCCAAGAAAGCTTTGAATGGTCTAATAAAATAGAACATAAAAAACACTACACATTTGTCTTCATAGAATTTGGAAAACTGTTTCAGGAGAGTGTTTGCTGAAATCTTGCTGTGGCTCTCAGATTGTCTAGTTTTCTTCCACATCATTGGCTGTTGGTGTCGATGTGGATTATGCTGGTCAGCCCACGGTCATGCTGAAGAATGGACTCTACTGCATATAAATCAGGTGACTGCACAAGTGGGGGGTTCTTCTCCAGTGCATCAGGACGGCACAAAGCCAAGCAGCCCTCAGTCGCACATAGACTCGACTCGAAACAAGGACTTCAATTGTCCTATCTGTCTTTTTTAGGACAATATTCTACACTTTTATTATTCAGGCTAATTTAAGTGTTGACTTGTAGTACATTTTGCTTTGCAGTTTTTGAACACTTTCCGAATTTTGAATTTCTGAGAAGTCAGAATGCTGGATCCACTGGCAGAGTTGAGAAGAACCGGAGGCTTTAGGCAATGTGGTGGCCGGTTGTCCTGGCAGATACGTTGGGTCTTGTTCAGCATATGCGTGCTGACGGTAATAAACTGTGCCGGCCTGGTGCTGCTCCTGGTTCAGCAGAGAGAGTTGTGGACTCATCTCACTGAGGTGGAGCGGCAGATGGTGGAGATATCTCAGAGCTCTGTGGTGGAGTTCATGACACAGGTGAACGAAGATGAGAAAGAGTATCAATACTCAAGAAACAAACGCCGCCGGCAGCATCGAGGGACACGACCCTTAGAGGAGCATGAGGGGAGTGTGGGAGAGGAAGTCTTGGGAGATTTCCAGTATCATTATCAGCAGCAGCAGACGCATGGGCCGGTTTACCAGCACAAAACAGAAGAGCAGGATGGAATGATGATGATGATGACATACTCCATGGTGCCAGTAAGAAAATTATGCTGAGATTGATTTGTTTATCTATATTAATTACAAATATGAAATCTTCCATGTATTTATGCACTGCTATTAAATGCCTTGTGCTTTAGAAGAGGCATTTTGCCATTATCAATCATTCAGTTTCAAAAAAATCTTTACAGCATCATCTTGCCATTTTCCAACCTGAAGTAAAAAATAAATAAATAAATAAAAAAAACACTTGCCTTATCCTCACGGGACCCAGGAATATACTTTTGTCACCTTTAGTGGACATTATATTTTACTGAATTTCCAACGCTATCTCACAACCAATTCGTATGTATTTTTACGAGTTGGCTAATTCGTACGAATTTGTACGACCTCAGTCGTACGAATTCATACGATTTTGTCTAATCCCCAGTGACGGTTAGGTTTAGGGGCGGGGTTTGAGGTAGGTCATTCGTACAAATTCGTACGAATTTGGCAACTCGTCAAATACGTACGATTTAGCAAAAATCGCATGAATTCGTACGACTGAGGTCGTACAGATTCGTACGAATTAGCCACCTCGTAAAATATGTACGAATTGCCATGAGATCGGGTTGGAATTTCTCTGACACCATGCATGTCACAGTTTTAGTCTGCCCTGTAAAAGAGCACATTCAGGGCTTTTCAGAGATACCAAATGTTTGTCGGTTTCACCATGACAACAACTTCTTGGTCTTTAAAAATGAATGACATTAATTTAGTGATCAAATTTAGCACTCTTATTGAAATATGATATTACATTTTTTAATGATAATTTAAACCAGATTAATTTCTGGTTGTTTATCATAAATCAACATGGGATCTCTAATTAAAATATTACTTTCTGTTATAAAACAGGGCATTGATTTCAAACATGTCCACTGTAGTGGACTCCAGGACTTTGGGAGACACAAGTGAATAGGGAAAGAATTATGACTCCCATTATTACTTTTTTCATAACATGTTGCCCCAAAAACACATTAATATTCAAATTAGATACCGTGTATAGATACATTGTATTGAATGGGAAAACCCATTGATGGCCATTTTACCCATATATTGCATAAAGTAAAATGGTATGTCAATTAACTTATATATATATATTAACGTTATATATTTCATAACATAGTTTAGAATCATCTTTATACAAAGTTTGGCAAAAAAAAATCCTGAAACCAAAAAATTTATAAAAAAAAATATAGAGGATATAGCACAACATATGAATTACATATAATTTTTCAAAAATAGTTTTTGTTTTTCAATTGTTTCTTATGCTCTAAACCAGGGGTCTCCAAACTCGGTCCTGGAGGGCCGCTGTCCTGCAGAGTTTAGCTCCAACCCAAATAACAACACAACACAATGCAATGCATAATTCAAAATACTGGTAAAACAGAAGTGAAAAATAAGTAGCCTATGGAAAATTCCTTCATACAAATACAGTGCATTGTGCCCTATTTTTACAGACTTTTCTTCAGTTTAATGAAGAAATAATACTGTTTATGGTTTATCTGTTGTAGATAACTTTTCATTAATACAGCTTTGTCTTCTGTCTTCTATTCGCAAATGCTGTTTCGCTCCTTTAAATTGATGTTTTTATATTTGCTCCGGTGGTTACATAATTTGATTCTTCTAGAAGAGTTGTAAAGACTTGACTACAAATATAATATCTTTTTTTTAACAGGTAAAGATTCTGCTGGACATTTGCAACAGTACTAAAGGAGTCTGTCTGACTGGTGAGCATTAGGATCTATTGGCTCATTTTTATTTTCATCTCCTAAATTTATAGTCTTTAAGTTTACAGTTTGGTTTGTTTTCGGCTTCCACAGGGCCACCAGGACCACCAGGAATTCCAGGTATGAAATAAACTTCTAATGTTGTTTATATGGGTTATATTCTGCCACAAGAAACAACCTAATACAAAGAAATGCACATTACAACAGATATTACATTTTGCATAAATTAAAGGCAGTGCAAAAATATCCCCTTGATGTATACATCTTTAAACTTTAATCTTTCATATTTATAATTTTTTGGTTCTGGTTACACTTTATTTTTGATGGTCCATTTTAGACATTCTAATATAAGTAACTTTGCAACTACATGTTGCAATTTACTCTCAGTAGGGTATTAGTAGACAGGTTTAAGTTTTAGGGTCCAGGTTAGTAGAAAAAGCTGACATGTAGTTGCAAATGTATTTATAGTCAGTAGAATGTCTGTTGGAGGACCATCACAATAAAGAGTTAGCAGATATTAAGCAGTCAGTCTACTAATACTCTAATGTAGTTGCAAAGTTAGTTATAGTTATGTCTAAAGTGGACCATCAAAAATATTGTTACCTATTTTGTTATTTTTGCAGCCACCCTCATAACAGGCTTCATTTTATTTTTTTGTCTTCTTATTTAGTTGTGAAATACAGTATGACACTGTCATGTTCTTGACATTTTTTCATGCTATTCCTCTGGATACATCATTGAACTTACACATATATAATATTCCAAATAATGTTTTCCTCAAATAATGTCATTTTTCTAGGCTTGCCGGGTGTGGACGGAATGCAGGGGTATAATGGAACAGATGGAATTCCAGGGTTGCCAGGAGAGCCTGGAGCACATGGAAAACGAGGAAAAAGAGGTCAGCTGTACGCAAAATAACATCGGAATCTATCATGCACATGAATGAATATAGTCAAAAAGGCCTTCTGAAAGAAAATGTCCCCATTTCAAAGCTCTTTTTCGAAAATTTGTCTGCTTTCCATAGCTTTTATCATCCACTGAGAGGAGAAGGGAAGAGGAGAAGGGAAACTTTAGTCACACAGCAGGATTCAGAAAGACTCAGAGATAACAGCTGACTGACTGCTCTGTTCTGTTCTGAGAGCACAAGAGCCCACAGACAGACTAGAAGTATCATTCAGCAAATCAATTATGCTGTAACTGAATGAAATTCTTTGTAACGTGGTGGAGAGAATACTGGAAAAAATTTCAATACAGTTTAACGATGATTCCATATGTTCCCTCAAGTTGTTCCAAAGTGTTTCAAAACACAAAAGAAGATATTTTAAAGAATGTTGGTAACCACTAGACTGACGTCGTCATCCTCAGATTCTAGTCAGAATATGAGTCTGACACAGCTCCATTGGGCTGTGATTATGGGGCGTGTTTCAACCGAACCAGGAAAGAAAATACCTCTAGACTCAATTGGATAGACCTACAACCAATCAGAGCAACGGAGTAAGTGACGTATGTTGAGCGACGCATATTGTCAACAGAACTCAACTGCACGCACACGCTGGAATAAGTAAAAGAAGATGACTTACCAACACGATCATAATTTTTGAGAGAAATAGTAAAGGTGAATGCACATACGAACATGTTCTCAGTTTAGGATTAGAACAAATTCAACTCTTTGGTGATGTGGATGATTACGTTACTGTTGACTATCTGTCCATCATCATATAAAGCCTGGTTCAAGCATAGTTGCTCTACAATGAATCAAGTCCAGACCGAACATCCCGACCTCAATTGTTGTGGGCGGTGCTAAGTTCGGCTGGCATCCAGGCTAGGTAACTCACAGTTGATGAGTTCCATTGATTTCAGGGGAAAAAAAATACCATGGAAGTCAACTGCTACCGTCAACTCTCACTCTTCAAAATATCTTTTGTGTTCAACAAAGAAAGAAACTCATACAGGTTTGGAACAACTGAAAATTATGACAACATTTCCATTTTTGGGTGAACTATCCCTTTAAGTTTCACATACACAACAAGTTTCACAACAAAGTAGCAAGTGATCGTTTATTAACAATTCATGAATCAGTAGGCACACAGATCAGCACTGTTTACCTGGCTAATTGGATGTTACAAGCTGTTTAGAACCAACAACCACACAGAACACCCAAGAACACCACCAACATGTCCTCCAACCAATACGCCTATATAGGTTGTTTGTCACTTCCCTGAAATATGACCCATAGGAGCGTTTACTAAAGTTGCGCCCCTATCGACAACAGGACACTTTCATTTTAATTCATGAAATACGACCCATAGGAGCGTTTACTAAAGGTATGCCCCTATTGACAACAGGGCACTTTCATTTTAATGCTTTGTTTCCTTTTATTTGCATCATATTTCGGGTTTTGCGTAGCTCAATTGATAGTGTATACAACATCATGTAATCATGTGATCGTGCAATCGTGAGTTCGATCCCAGGGAACACGTGCTCATAAAGTTGTTAATAAAAATTTTTTTTTGCTAAATGGAAATATGACAAATGGTGATAAAAAGTCCACGCATTGCATTTAAATGAACACGAATTTTGATTGGTAACGACAGTCATACGTCATTTCATGACGACAGACGTAACACGACACTGTCATTATTTTTACGCCAGCTAGATGGCGCATGACTTTAAAACGTACATAAACATGTGCTTGAAAAACAACCTATACACAAGTTAACGCGCCAAATCGTGGGCGGCGCCATTACTCTACACAAATGCATTTCATTTCCGCCGGAAGTGGTTTGCGCAGCGTCTGCCGGTGTAAACACAGCGATCACGATGCTAGCTTGGGAACACAGTTCTACTACTTTAACTGGAGATGGCGTTACTCTCCCCCACCCGAATTCAGTGCAGAACTGGGAGGATAACATGACGACGTGGCCCAGCATAACGTACAGCAAGATTTGCTCCTACTTCGTGCAATCCATGGCAATAGATGGAAAAGCAATGGACAATCTGAAAGCCTCCGAGGCATATCAATATCTGCACAGCAACAAAGTCAGTTGTGTAATGTCAATGTGTAAATATCTTAGCATTTTAAAACTAAAATAAACTACCGGTACATTACATTATCTCTTTATGCTGTGCAATATATCAGTGTGCCTGTACTGTTTGAATGAAAATTAAAGTTTGATGTTATTTCATTTAATTTCGTTTAATTATTATTTAATTATTGCACTGAACTACGATCATGAATGATAGGCCTTATGTTCCTTAGAGTGCTACAATTTCTTTTAACACAGTTCATCATTCATAGTAAGCTCATACTGTACATAAATAACACTGGATGAATTAATTGTTTCGAGGAAACTAAACAAATGGCTTCAACAAGAAAGATTGCGTGTTTAATCCTAACAGGTATTAAGTAGTAAAATACAAAAGCAGCCCACACAATTACATTACTATGAAAATATTCATATATAATATAAAAAAATACAATGCATGCAGTATTTGTTGTGTTTATCTGTATTTAATGAACAACATGGCTGGGTGTTGGTAGACAGGGACACAAGGCAAGATTCTAAACCTCATGAGGCACTCTGATTATCCTTGATAATCCTTGATTCTGAGTCAGTATCAGGCTTGCGAAAAAATGTAAACAATGGAGCGCATGGACATTGCCTCTTCGTGGCTGGTTTGTGGTCGTAGCACTCTCTGTCTAACCACTCGTTCAGGTGCTTTCTCGAGTTTTTGCAACCAACTACCGCACACGTCGTTCCCGAGCCACTTTTCTTCATGTTGTAATTGTTTAACGTTATATCCTCTTTGTAACTGCGATATCAGTGCTTTGTCGGCACAACGGAGCTAGCTAGCGAAACAAACCCAGCCCGCCAGAACGGAAGTGGATTGCATCGATGGGAGGAGTTTACGATGTAGAGCGGAAACGGCTCAAAAACTTGTGTATAGAGTCGATTTTTTTTGGAGGACAGTCTGAACACCACCTAGCAACCACCTAACCACTCACTTCAATTCATAAAATGTAACTAGATATTCATGTAATGTTGGTTGGTTTACAGTAATAACAGAGAATCATGCATAATTCCTAACTAACCAACACTTACTATACAGTGTCATTGTTACACGTTACATGTAGTTACTGTAGTAATAACGGTTACACTTTATTTTAAGGTGTCTGTGTTACAGTTTAAGTATACATTTAAGTACTGAGTAATACTATTGAACAACATGTACTTAATATAGAGTAAGGGTTAGCATGAGGGTTTTTAAAAAAAATACACATATGACCTTTACAAGGAACTGCATATGGAGTATACTGGGGTATCCAGCCGCAGGTGGAAAATTTTTAAACCCCAGGCGTGGCAAGGTGTCTTGCCAAGGGAAGACATGTGCTCAGAGAGACTTACCGTGGAGATACACATGTGGGGGTTACCCAACGGGGGAACCATGCACACGGCGGCACCTAGCCGAACGCGAAAGCTGACCACTCTGGCAAACACTCTGGCATCGACATCATAAGTGCTGGAGGAGCTCAGGGCCTGCTGAGAAGCTCACCTGAGTAGAATAGCGCACGTACCCAGTCCGTGGAGTGGAATGGCGCAGCAAGCGAAGACACCTGAGCCTGTCCAGTTACTGGCCATTTGGGGCGAGTACACGAGCGGACACAGGCTCCACTCGGAGGTTATAGAACCTGGCGAATGTGTTAGGTGTCGCCCAGCCTGCAGCTCTACAAATGTCTGTCAACGAGGCACCACGCGCTAAAGCCCAAGAGGAGGCAACACCCCTAGTGGAGTGTGCTCTCACCCCAAGGGGGCATGGCATGCCTTGAACCTGGTAAGCCAGGACAATGGTGTCCACTATCCAGTGGGACAACCTCTGCTTGGAGAGGGCCTTCCCCTTCTGCCGCCCACCGTAACAGACAAAGAGCTGGTCTGAGGTCCTGAAACACTGCGTCCGGCCTATGTAAGCGCGAAGGGCGCATACTGGACAGAGCAGTGCCAAGGCTGGGTCTGCCTCCTCCAACGGCAGCGCTTGCAGGTTCACCACCTGGTCCCTGAAGGGAGTGGTGGGAACCTTGGGCACATATCCGGGCCGGGGTCTCAGGATCATGTGAGAATCGGCTGGCCCGAATTCCAGGCACGCTTCGTCAACCGAAAATGCCTGCAGGTCCCCTACCCTCTTGATGGAGGCCAATGCAACCAGGAGCGCTGTCTTCATTGACAGGATTTTAAGCTCAACTGATTGCAAAGGCTCAAAGGGAGCTCTCTGCAGGGCTGATAAGACCACTGCGAGGTCCCAAGAGGGCATCTGAGGAGGGCGAGGTGGATTTAGCCTCCTCGCCCCCCTCAAGAACCTGCTGACCAGGTCATGCTGTCCAACCGTTTTGGAATCCACTAGGTCATGATGGGCCGATATAGCGGCCACATAAACCTTCAGGGTGGAGGGAGACAGCCTTCGCTCCAACCCTTCTTGGAGGAAGGAGCGCATAGACCCGATCAGGCATTTCCTGGGGTCTTCTCGGCAAGAAGAGCACCAGGTGACGAAAAGGTTCCACTTCAACGCATAGGCCTGTCTCGTAGACGAGGCCCTAGTAGAAGTGATGATAGTCACCACCTGAGGTGGTAGGGTAGCTGTGCGCTAGTGCATCCGTGCCGAGAGTCCCCTCGGTTAGGGAATAATACATGCGGCAATGGGAAGAGTCGTGGGAGGCAAACAGATCTATCTGCGCATCCCCGAACTGTTCCCAAATCAGCTGGACCGTCTGGGGATGGAGACGCCATTCCCCCGGCAGCGTCTGAACATGTGACAGCTTGTCGGCTGCACGATTCAGTTCTCCCGGGATGTGAATGGCATGAAGCGACCTCAGATGCTTCTGACTCCATAGGATGAGATGGCGGGCGAGTTGCGACATCCGGCGGGAGCATAGACCACCTTGACGGTTGATGTACGCTACTGTCGCCGTGTTGTCTGTACGGACCAGTACGTGCTTGTCCTTCAGCAGGGCTCGGAAGCGGTGCAGGGCAAGACGTACGGCCAGCAACTCGAGGCAATTGACATGCCATGTGCACTGGGGTCCTCTCCAGGAGCCCGCGGCAGCATGTCCATTGCACATGGCACCCCAACCCGTGGCAGAGGCATCTGTTGAGACAACAATATGCCTGGAAACTCATTCTAAGGGAACACCTGCCCGTAGAAAACTGAGGTTCGAATACGGGGTGAAGGTCTAACGGCAGGCGCGAGTGAATGGGACCCGCAGCGTGCCCTGTTGCCATGCCCATTTCGGGACTCGATCGCGGAGCTAGTGCTGAAGCGGTCTCATATGAAGTAAACCGAGCGGCGTGACTGCCGCTGCGGATGCCATATGCCCCAGGAGCCTCTGAAAGTACTTCAATGGAACCGCACTCTTGCCCTCGAATTGACGAAGGAAAGTTAGCAGAGACTGTGCATGCTCGCTCGTGAGCTGAGCATGCATGGCGACAGAGTCGATTTCTATACCGAGAAAAGAGATCCTCTGCACTGGACAGAGTTTGCTCTTCTCCCAGTTGCCCCGAAGGCTCAGACGGGTGAGGTGCTGGAGCACCATGTCCCTGTGTTTGCACACCTGATCTCGAGAGTGACCTAGTATCAGCCAGTCGTCGAGATAGTTGAGGATGCAAACCTCGTGTTGCCTGAGTGGCACAAGGGCTGCCTCGACGACCTTTGTAAAGACGCGAGGAGACAGGGCTAACCCGAATGGGAGAATCGCATACTGATATGCCCGCCCCTCGAAGGCAAAACGTAGGAACGGCCTGTGTCGAGGAAGGATGGAGACATGAAAGTATGCGTCCTTCAGGTCAATCGCTGCAAACCAATCCATCGGCCGCACGCATTCGAAAATGCACTTGGCTGTGAGCATCTTGAACAGAAGCCTGTGAAGGGTTCGGTTCAAGATGCGCAGGTCCAGGATTGGCCGTAACCCACCAGTTTTCTTGGGTACGATGAAGTAGGGGCTGTAAAACCCCGACTCCATCTCGGCTGGAGGGACGGTCTCGACCGCACCCTTCGCCAGTAGGGTGTCGATCTCCGCACGCATGACAGGGGCATTGCCACCCACCATGGTATAGCGGACTCCCTGGAAACGGGGCCAAACCTGATTGGTGCGATTTCGCGTAGCCAAACCTGATGGTGCGAGTGAGCCAGCTGGACAGATTGGGAAGCGCTAGCCACGCGTCCAAAAACTGAACCAGCGGGGTCATGCGAACCACAGGTGTACCCCCGATGGGGCAGCGAGTCGGAATGACCGTGGGAGCGTCCCGAGGTGTGGGCGTGGTCAAATTCCGTGCCCTGGCGGATGAGACCTGGGGAGGACGAGCGTCCCGCTGTGGTCTCGTCTGCCTGGGGGCTGGTGACAGAGGGGGCTGAGAGCACTGCCAGCAGCTCCCTCTTGGGGCTCGGAGGTGTGTTCGGTTCTTTCTTTAACCATTGTAAAGGTACCGCCGACCATGAGGCCAGCGGCAGGGAATGGGGAAAACAAAAGATTCTCCCCCGGTGGAGGGAGGGAAGGAGTGGTCCTGCTACCATCTCCTGAGGAAGAACCGACATCACCTCCGAGCCGCCTGTCTCAGGACTGCCGCTTTGACTGCCGTTTAGCGGGCTGCGGTGCTGGGACAGGTGGGGCCACCTTCCTGCGACGTCCTCCGTGCTTCGGACCGGGTGAAGGCTGCTGCTGGGATCGGGCGGGAGGGGCGGGAGTCGCTGGAGGGCGGCCTCGGCGGGGAGCAGGCTGAGGCACCTGAGCCGGCGCCTGGGTGGAGGCAGCAGCGGTCCGCCGGGGCAGGATATGCTTAATAGCCTCAGTCTGCTTCTGAGCGGCTGAGAATTGTTGGGCAAAATCCTCAACCGCCCCGCCGAACAGCCCAGCCTGGGATATGGGGGAATTAAGGAACCGGGTCCGTGGACATCACCTGACCTAGAGAGCGCACGGTCACCTTCGTCGCTCATAGAGCGAGGTCAGTGGCCGTGCGCAGCTCTTGCGTTAATGCAGGGTCAGTACCACCCTCGTGCATGTCACGGAGTACCTTGGCCTGGTAGACCTGCAGCACAGCCATGGCATGCAAGGCGGACGCGGCTTGGCCCGCCGCTCTGTAGGTCTTCGCCACCAAAGTAGACGTAAACCTACAGGCTTTGGACGGATGCTTAGGGTCACCACGCCATGTCAAAGCACTCTGCGGACACAGTTGCATCGCAACAGACCGTTCGACAGGGGGCACCCCAGTGTACCCTTTCACCGCGCCACCGTCAAGGGCAGTAAAGGCGGAGGTCGATGACGAGCGGTTGCGAAAAGTCAAGGGAGACTTCCACGATTTCGTCACCTCCTCATGCACTTCCGGGAAGAAAGGTATCCGAGGTTGGTGGGCGCCTTTGGTGCGGGCCGCCCCCAGATACCAATCGTCCAGCCTTGAGCGCTCGGGACATGGCGGAGGGTTCCACGCAAGCCCGAGGCTCTCAGCTGCCCGGGAGAGCATGGCCGTCAGCTCCGGATCCGATTCGGGCAATGCTGCCGCTCCCGAGGGAGGCAACACAGCCGAATCCTCATCGGCGATCGACATGGCATCATCCGCCGGCGCCGAATGACACGCTGGGCCCGAGGAATATTCGTCGGGTTGTTCCACACCGTCACCCTCAAGTCACCTTGACCACCAGCCAAAGTGGTCCCACACGGGGTGGGAACAGATTGGGGTGTGGTAGAGGGGACCCTCCCTCCTTTATGGAGATCACTGAGTCTCGACCGCAAAACTGAGATGGTCATGTTCCTGCAGTGAGAAACCATGCGGAGAAACCATGCGAACGCACCCTGAAACGTTGCAAGGGCGAGCCATCTTGAAAAAAACGTGCCACTTGCGCTCTTTTTGTGAGGAGTTTTTGCTGCGCAGAGATGCTGAAGCGCTCAGGGAGAAACGCACGCTGTGCTAATCACTGCACAGATCAGACAGGAATATGAGTCTCACTGGAACGTGCCATCACACCAACACTCTGGGGAGCTGTTCGTCTTGAAAGAGGTAAACACGCTCAGGCTGTAATGTCGGCTCTGAAGCAGAAACATAATGCGAGATTGCTATGCAACGCCCTTTATACTCACGTGGTTGGGCGGGCTTGCATTATGCAAATTCCGCAGACCCATGGCATTTTCATGCCATTGGCTCGTTTTGTTAGAGCTCAAAGGCGATTGGCTTCTAGGCTAAACCCCCATTCGTCAGTCACTGACATTACTCGGAGTGACTGAACGAAAGGGAACTACATGTAACACGTGTAACAAGGACACTGTAAAATAAAGTGTTACCATAATAACTATAAATTATGCATATCGGTTAGTTACATGTAATTATGCATAATTTATAATTATTACTAAAGTAACAATAAATTATAAAGTTAAATGTAACCAAGCCCTAATCCTATAGTACATGTAGTTAATTGATATTACTCTGTACTTATTTGTGTAATTAGACTGTAGTAATAAACACAGCGCTCTGAAATGTTTGAGAACTGTGCTGCATGGAGCTGTGAATACAGGTCCTTCTCAATAAATTAGCATATTGTGATCAAGTTCATTATTTTCCATAATGTAATGATAAAAATTAAACTTTCATATATTTTAGATTCATTGCACACCACCTGAAATATTTCAGGTCTTTTATTGTTTTAATACTGATGATTTTGGCATACAGCTCATGAAAACCCAAAATTCCTATCTCAATAAATTAGCATATCATGAAAAGGTTCTCTAAACGAGCTATTAACCTAATCATCTGAATCAAAATTACATCTGCAAAAGATTCCTGAGGCTTTTAAAAACTCCCAGCCTGGTTCATTACTCAAAACCGCAATCATGGGTAAGACTGCCGACCTGACTGCTGTCCAGAAGGCCATCATTGACACCCTCAAGCTAGAGGGTAAGACACAGAAAGAAATTTCTGAATGAATAGGCTGTTCCCAGAGTGCTGTATCAAGGCACCTCAGTGGGAAGTCTGTGGGAAGGAAAAAGTGTGGCAAAAAAACGCTGCACAACGAGAAGAGGTGACCGGACCCTGAGGAAGATTGTGGAGATGGACCGATTCCAGACCTTGGGGGACCTGCGGAAGCAGCAGACTGAGTCTGGAGTAGAAACATCCAGAGCCACCGTGCACAGGCGTGTGAAGGAAATGGGCTACAGGTGCCGCATTCCCCAGGTCAAGCCACTTTTGAACCAGAAACAGCGGCAGAAGCGCCTGACCTGGGCTACAGAGAAGCAGCAGTGGACTGTTGCTCAGTGGTCCAAAGTACTTTTTTCGGATGAAAGCAAATTTTGCATGTCATTCGGAAATCAAGGTGTCAGAGTCTGGAGGAAGACTGGGGAGAAGGAAATGCCAAAATGCCTGAAGTCCAGTGTCAAATACCCACAGTCAGTGATGGTCTGGGGTGCCATGTCAGCTGCTGGTGTTGGCCACTGTGTTTTATCAAGGGTAGGGTCAATGCAGCTAGCTATCAGGAGATTTTGGAGCACTTCATGCTTCCATCTGCTGAAAAGCTTTATGGAGATGATTTCATTTTTCAGCACGACCTGGCACCTGCTCACAGTGCCAAAACCACTGGTAAATGGTTTACTGACCATGGTATTACTGTGCTCAATTGGCCTGCCAACTCTCCTGACCTGAACCCCATAGAGAATCTGTGGGATATTGTGAAGAGAAAGTTGAGAGACGCAAGAGCCAACACTCTGGATGAGCCTAAGGCCGCTATTGAAGCATCCTGGGCCTCCATAACACCTCAGCAGTGCCACAGGCTGATTGCCTCCATGCCACGCCGCATTGAAGCAGTCATTTCTGCAAAAGGATTCCCGACCAAGTATTGAGTGCATAACTGAATATAATTATTTGAAGGTTGACTTTTTTTGTATTAAAAACACTTTTTTTTATTGGTTGGATAAAATATGCTAATTTATTGAGATAGGAATTTTGGGTTTTCATGAGCTGTATGCCAAAGTCATCAGTATTAAAACAATAAAAGACCTGAAATATTTCAGTTGGTGTGCAATGAATCTAAAATATATGAAAGTTAAATTTTTATCATTACATTATGGAAAATAATGAACTTGATCACAATATGCTAATTTATTGAGAAGGACCTGTATATGATTTTCTGCTTCTTTGTACTTTTATGCAGGTCCTCTTGGTGAGAAGGGTGAGCCTGGTGAGAAGGGAGAGCAAGGATATCCTGGACCCCCAGGACCCCCTGGAGAACAGAGCGTACCTTCAAATGATGTCATTGTAGAGGGTAAAGACCCGTTCTATTTCTATTTTTAAGCAATAAGGTACAGTGTGTGAGGCTGTAGGAATGTAGTCACAGCTAAAGACATGACTTGTTATACACGATTACGTTCACAAAATGATCTGGACTTTGAGTGAAATGTTGCTTTTATAAAATGGCTACTGTATAATGAAGTTGTTGAGAACACATTTTCATTACTATATTATTATATCTTTTTTTTTTTTTTTACAATACATTTTTTATTTTGTTCGTCACAACAATGTAGGTGTGATAAGTAATCTTTTGCTTTAATCTGAAGGTCCACCTGGTCCAGTGGGACCCCCTGGCCTTCCCGGTCCACCCGGTCCTCCAGGTCCCCCCGGGCCACTAAGACACAGGAGCCACAGAGCACATCTTCACACGGGGCAGGAGTCTGTGGGTGAGTGAGTTGGGTCTGAAAATGATGAATTGTGCATATTCATATTTCAAAAAGAGGGCATTTCACCTTTCACCATTATTTTATTTTATGAAATATATATATTTAAATTTAAATACAGTACATTTGTAAACTGCAATTGTAAGTAGTATTTGTGCTCCATTATTTTTCTTAAATTATTGTATTACAGTATTTTTTAAAACTGTAATATGGTAACACTTTAGATTAAGGAACACATATTCACCATTAACTAGTAGCTTATTAGCATGCATATTACATGCTTATCGGCTGTTTATTAATACTTATAAAGAACATATTGTCTTATTCTGTATGGACCTTTTTTAGATCCCTTAACTCTACATAACCACTATAACAACTACCTTACTTACTAGATATAATTTTTTGAGGACAAACACCAGTAAATGTGTTCTCTAATCATGTTACCAAAAGTATTATTTTGTATGGCAGGAATGAGAATTACCATTGATAATAATGGAAATTATGAAACACTAAACATTCAAACACAGTGCATTCTTTACAATAAGATCAATTTACTAATTTTCTTTTTGCTCTAAGTCTTTTTTCCTTTTGATTTTGGGTTGAAACCAATAACCAACCAGGACAGCCTAGAAACCACCAAGAACACCACATTGCAACCTTACTTTACTTTTGAAAATGTATCATGATATTTATGTAATGTTTATTACATGACTTTAATGATACAATACATTCATAATTTTCCCTTTTGATTTTGGGGTGAAATTTGACCTAAGCATCCAAAATTGGATGACTTTTTCCATAAGATGCATCATAATATGTCATATTATATATAATATCTTTGTTTATCTTCAGGTCACCTTAATTCAGTCCCAAATGATGATACCATCAGCCAGAAAATGGCATCATGGAAGATAAAAGGTACCAACTAGAGCAAATTATTAGATGTTCTACATTTTTACACTACAACAGCCTTTATTAAACTTTACATTGGATTGTGCTTGTGTTTGGCAGACTGTGTTATAAAGTCGGTGCAGAACCCTAGACATCTGATGAAGATGAGCAGCACGTTTGGAGCGTGGATGATGGACACTGCCGCCCACGACGATGAGAAAATTTGGGTAGCAGAACATTTCTCAGGTACAAATATACAGCACATAAACTCTGCACTTAAACTCTTGAATAGCATGACCCCATTTACTACCATTTACAAGTTTTAACTCTAACCAGGATTTTTTAATCTCTGAAAAAAAAAAGAAGAGGAAAGAATCTGACATTGTGCACTAAAAGTTGTCATAGAGCGTGCCTTGTATTGAACCTGGAACATGTTCATGTTCACGAATTCTACATTTTTCAGGTCGTATCATAAAGCAGTACAACAGTATTGCAGCGTTCCAGAACAGCAGCAGTGAATCCATTGATGTCCGGAAGTTCTTCCAAGGTTGTGGCCACACTGTGCATAACGGCTCCATATTCTACCACATCGCTGGAACTTCCAATATTGCTAAGTATGATTTAAGAGAGCATTGGCATATTTCCTTGGCATGGTTATAAGTGCTTTAATTTAAAGCCATTTATTTAATAGATGTTTAAAAATTTAGTTAAATTTAACATTGAAATAATAACAATCCACAGATATTTAACTTTTTAATTAATGTTTAAATGTAGCCTAATATAAATGTAATAGGTAAAAGTACAATTTTAGTTAAATGCAAAAACAAAACTAATACATTGATCACTAACTTTTTCTTAGGGATAGTTGAACCTAAAAAATGTACATGAACAATGTACTTTTGGCTTTGGTTTTCTTCTACGGAACATAAAATAAGAAATATTGCAGAATGACCCAAGAGCTTTTTTCCATAATGAATCTTCCCCTTTTGCCATAACTCTCAAATCTCATATGCAATCGCAAGATTCCTTATTAAAAATGATCACTTAGAACATTCTGCTTAACATTCTGTTTTTTTGTGCATAGAAAAGTGAAAATCCCAGCTTTGGAACAACATGAGACAGAAAGCTTTTTTGTATATCTGTAATAACTCATCTTGTCAATTCTCCAATATTTATAGGTTTGACCTCCAGACCAAGATCTTACACATAGTGAGCATTGACAACGCCCTTTATCACAATCGGTCTTACCTCCTTCAGAACTCAAAGACTTATTTCAAATTGGCAGTGGATGAGAACGGTATCTGGATCATATTTGCTTCCAACATTGACGACAACATCATGGTGGCGCGGCTGGATGAGAAAACGTTCTCCGTCACCACCTACATCAACGCCACCTATCCCAGAACCAAGGCCGGTAATGCGTTTATCGCCTGCGGGATCCTCTACGTCACGGACACTAAAGACACAAAGGTGACGTATGCCTTTGACCTCCTGAAAGAGAAACCTGTCAGTGTCAGTTTGGATCTGAGGGCAACTGGAGGGGTTCTGTCCATGATCTCATACAATCCCAGAGACAAACATCTCTACATATGGGACAGCAGCTATGTCAAGTCATACCAAGTTCAGTTCTTCTCAGATGAATAATCAGAACTGAGGGTGTGTTCACACTTGGCAGGTTTGGTTTAATTAAAACAAAGCCGAATGGTGCGATTGCTCTGTTATTGCGGTTCATTTGAATATGTGTGAACGCCATACGAACCCTATTGCGCACCAACAAGCAGACCGAGACCCCTGGAAAGGTGGATTCCCGTCCGCTTATGAACCCAAAACAGACCAAAGACATCTAAACAAGCCAAAAACATGATGTGATGTCACACGATGCATCCCTAAAAAGGAATGCTCAAAGATATCTGTTTTTTCCTCGTCATAGTCGCGATGCTGCCCATTACGGTTCATATAGGCGTCAGAACCACCGTCTTCTTGCAGCATATATTAATTTGTGTGTGTGACGGAGGAACTCCTGGTGCTGTTTTGACTGAGCAGTTCTCAGCTGGTAATAATACCATGATATGTACACACACACACAGACACACACACACTAAAGGCATTTAGCCCATAACATCGTTTTGGATGTTCGGTAAGTTCCATCGCAAAATTAACGTCATAAAAGAACCAAGAGAACTGAACTGCAAGTGTGAACACACCCGTAATTGCAATACTTGTTTTGTCATGTTCATGTATATTTATAAGCAAATAATAATTAATGCTTCAGTTGTTACCCATATTTTTTTCTTGAGTGGATAATATATCAAGAATAAATTACTATTTTAGTGATACCTGTAAGATGCTCATGTAAAGCATTTGGACACTTAAGCCATGCTTAAAACTTGGTATCATTGAATTAGAAATATTAGACCTGCAAACAAGCTTATAAAGTGAGATTGCTTCTCTTTCTTTAACTTGATTTGATAATTATTATCTAATGTAATGATATAGGCACTTTTAAACATGACTCGAGTATCCAAAAGCATTTTGGGGCTACTCTATTACATTTTTGGTATAATTTTCACTTTTAAATGTTGCATTTTCCTACTTTTTGGCCAATTTTAAGTGACTATTTATTAATTCATGCAACACAAGCAGAACTAATTTTGGTGCAAATTGTTTGCAAAACCATTTGAACACCATAAATTGAATGGTTTTACAAAAAGTTCACACAGAAATGTATTCTACTCGTTTCATGAATGAGGCCAAATGTGTGTAGATAATAAATGGAATTTCTATGTGTATCCTATGATTTCTCATACATAACTACTGCTGTGAGTACTTTATTTCAAGTGGAAAAAGTCAACATGATTTCATGTTGACTTCAAGTTGTGTTACACTGTTAGTATGTATGAAACAAAATATATTTGCTAAATATTGTTTAATTTATATTGCATGCATATGTATCTACAAATGATTGTAAATCCTGAAATAAAACCCTGAAATATGTTCATCTAAAGACACGTCGGGTTGAAATAGTAAAAGTGAAATGGCTTAATTCAAATAAAAAGAATTTATTCAACTTACAAAGGTAAAACTTTGACCATGACAGAACTACCTGTTCCTTCGGGAATATCAACCAGTGTTTTTGGGGTTTGCATTTGCACACACACAGACAGATCAGGCTGTTCAATAAATACACATCAGACCACCGGTTGAACATTTAAAATACGTACAGTTGACATGGTGCCCAGCAAATCAGACAGAAACACAAATATGATTTTAATAAATACCACATACATCAAACCAAATATACGACTATTCCAGCAGTTAAGATAAAATAAAAAAAAATAAACTAAAAGCATTATTGTGTTTGTACAAGCTATCGTTGTAGTTCAATTTTATATTTATATATATATATTTATAAATTAATTCATTTAAAACTATTTTCACTTTTTACTACTCGGCCACACACAGCCAGACATTCATTTGTAAATAACAGTTTCCTCTAATAGAGCTTTTACCCCTTGTAACGCAATATTGTTATTGTTTCCCCAGATCTGAGTGCAAACAGATAAAACATGAAAAAATAAATACAGTATGTAAATAAATAAAACACAAAAGTGTTGCACTTTGTCCCAGACATCTAAAACAAACCGTACATTCCTAAATATAAATACAAGCATTTTTAAAAGAACAAACAAAACAAAAACAAGAGACATCAAGTAAAACAAGCAAACAAACGAACAAATATTTTGTGCAAAAACGAAACGTCTGTTAAAAGTGAGAATTTCAGGGCTTGAAAGATGAAGAGGTGAAACATGTCATTTCCAGGAGCAAGCATCATCATCGTCTCGCGTGGAATGTTTAGCTGTTTGGCTGCTACGGAAACAAGCGTGTCAACAGCAGCATGTGTGCGAGTGGAAGGGAAGGGGGTGTGTCTCTGGGGCCGCGGTGAACCGCCGGGCCGCCAGGGTACTGTGCCATTTTACACTCCGCAAATACATTAGCAGCCAAGGAGAAAACGTACAGTAAAAACAAAATCCAACAACTGGACTTACACTGATAGCAGAAGCACAGTGCTGGTATTTTAGATGCTAAAATGGCCACAAAATGAAGACACACACACACACACACACTTAAAAATGGAGCTTTGAGCACTTTCACGGAGCACGATCAATAACCTGGGAATGGAGTGCGATGACTCAAACAGCTCATGCATACGGCTTTCCTACAAACACATCATCCGGATCTGCCTCCGGAAATTACAGTAGTCGACTGTTAGAATCGAGGGACCTCGTGCGTGTTTTCCAGCGTCTTTTGTGGGGGCGGGGTGGTGGGGGCAGCGCGAGATATTTGTTACCGGTTTACGATTCACAGCTAAGGAAACACGGAGGTGCCGATGAAAGCTTTAGTGTTCTCCGGCAGCTCCGTTGTTAGAGGATCTGGAATATACTGGCCGGAATGTTGTAGCGGTCGGGAAGGACCCTCATCTTCAGGGTCCCGTCGGCTCCGCAGGTGAAGATCCGGTTACCTGGACAGGTTTCGATCTGCATCACCCCAGCGCCAATGTTTCGGAATATGGACTGTTTAGCGTGTTCGGTGCTGAAGGAGTGCATGAGACCGTGACCCGCCAACTTCCAGACCTGAACCAGAAAAAGGAATACAATTATTAGTAGTGATGTCACAAAATTGATTTTTCACTGCAACACCGAAATTAAAGTTTTCCAAGACCGATTTATTCAAATATACATTAAATAAATGGAAACAACAGATTAAAGGGTTACTCTACCCAAAATTTCAATTCTGTCATTAATTACTCACCCTCATATCGCTCCAAACCGTAAGACCTTCGTTCATCTTTGGAACACAAATGAAGATATTTTTGATGAAATCTGAGAGCTCTCTGACCCCTCTATAGACAGCAATTTAATTAACACTTTCAAGGCCCAGAAAGGTAGTAAAAACATTAAAATAGTCCATGGGACTACAGTGGTTCAACCTTAATTTTATGAAGCAACGAGAATACTTTTTGTGTGCAATAAAACAAATAAAAATAACGACTTTATTCAAAAATTTCTTCTAGCCTGTGTCAGACTCCTACGCAGTTTACTTTGGCCAGCTCCTGCTTCAGCATCACACGCTTGTGTCACGTGAACAGTATCGGCCAATGGTAAGCCGGCATTCTGCCGTAGCTCTGGCATTACTCCAAAGCGCTGGACTGTATTTACTACGTCAACAACGTAGGATACTGGCACAGACGTGAATAAATTGTTGAATAAAGTCATTATTTTTGCACACAGAAAGTATTCACGACGCTTCATAAAATTAAGGTTGAACCACTGTAGTCACATGGACTATTTTACCGATGTCTTTCCTACCTTTCTGGACCTCGAAAGTGTTAATTAAATTGCCATCTATGGAGGGGTCAGAGAACTCTCGGATTTCATTAAAAAAATTAATTTGAGTTCTGAAGATGAACGAAGGTCTTATGGGTTTGGAACGGCATGAGGGTGAGTAATTACTAACAGAATTTTCATTTTTTGGGTGAACTAACCCTTTAAGAAAAAAATATCATTAATATGTATTGTTTTAGCAAAATGCTCCTCTCTAGGGTAATTTCTTTCTTGCCAACTAAAACGTTTTCCTGAGGTAAATGTTACATTACGTCACAAGTCGTTTTATTGACATCTTTCTGCAGTTGAAACTGATTGAGCCGCATCTTCCAACATATCTTTTGATATTCATTCATGTTCATTTTTTGCTACAACTAGTAGTAAAAAAATAAGAGATAATCAGTTCAAGTGTGCTCCGTACTGCCGCTTTGCTTGAACTGAGTCAGCAACAGCATTCTGTCACACCACATTAAATAAGCAACAAAACGTATTGTTTAAAGTTCATTATAAAACTGTCAGAATTTGAAAGTTGAGACTGTGTTTCATATCAAAATTATTGGATGGACTGTTGGATTGGTGCTACTAATAATGTTCAGTGACGTTTTTTTCACGCATAAACTGAAAACAGCATCGACTAAAAGATCTCGGTTCATCAAAATAAAGATATTAAAAACAAAGTGATATTGTCAACCCAGCTCTAGCATCCACACAGCTGACATGTTACCTGTTGTAGCTTATCTGCATTGTTTACACAAAATAGTGCTTCACAAATTATGCGTTTTGACTGCATTTAATTAGACTATGTTGTCTAATTGAACGACACCATTTCGGTCAATGGTTTCAGTCCTCCAAAACAATTTGATTGCATTTTTAGTTATTTGTTAAAATAATTAGGGACAAATTTAGAGAATCTACTGATAGTGAGCCATGGGTACTGCTTGCCAGTTTGTCATTTTGCATAGAGATAAAAGGTAGGATATTTCTTGCTAGTATTGCTTGCTACTAAAGATGACAGATGCTGAGGAGGAAGAGGAGATCTCAGCACTCACTTGGGGAGAAACAAAAAAAAAAAACTTATATAGGCAATACTTTAAATGCTGTCCAATTTATTAAATATTAAATGTGACTGCTTTTTTGATTTTATCCTAAATATCCACATCGTGGCAACATGAGATGATTAAGGTAAAGTGTGTAATTCTAGGGAAATATACCTTCATGTTCCCTTCGGCTGAGCCAGTGACAAAGAAGTCCTCAGTGGAATCCATGGCCAATGCTTTGATGGCCGAATCATGTGCCTGGAATGTGTGGAGCAGCTGTCTCTGACGGATGTCAAAAATACAGACGAATCCCTTCCTGCCGCCCGTGATGATCAGCTGCTGTTTAGGAGCATATTGAAGAACTGTTGCACCATTCTCATGGCACTGGAATGCTGGATATAAAGAAATACCAGAATAAAACTTTTTGACTTTTTAAATGAGTACTGCATCTCAGCTTCATAAGTAAATAGGTTGGGGTGCACATTCAATAAGACATGTTTTATTCAATATTTATTACAATTTATTTATTATTTACAATATTTATTAGTACATTTACAAGAAGCCACAATATATATATATATATATATATATATATATATATATATATATATATATATATATATATATATATATATATATATATATATATATATATATATATATATATATATATATACACTATATTACCAAACGTTTTGTGATGCCTGCCTTAACATGCACATGAACTCTAATGACATCCTATTCTTAATCCGTAGGGTTTAATATGGAGTTGGCCCACCCATTGCAGTTATAACAGCTTCCACTCTTCTGGTTAGGCTTTCCCCAAGGTTTAGGAGTGTGTTTATGGGAATTTTTGACCATTCTTCTAGAACCACATTTGTGAGTTCAGGCACTGATGTTGGATGAGAAGGCCTGGCTCGCAGTCTCCGCTCTAATTCATCCCAAAGGTGTTCCATCGGGTTGAGGTCAGGACTCTGTGCAGACCAGTCACGTTCCTCCACACCAAACTCGCTCATCCATGTCTTTATGGACCTTGCTTTGTGCACTGGTACGCAGTCATGTTGGAACAGGAAGGGGCCATCCCCAAACTGTTCCCACAAAGTTGGGAGCATGAAATTGTCCATGGGGCCAAGCCAAGCCCATGAAAAACAAACCCTCCACCAAACTTTACACTTGGCACAACGCAGTCAGGCAAGTACCGTTCTCCTGGTAACAGCCAAACCCAGACTCGTCCATCGGATTGCCAGACAGAGAAGCAGCGTGCTTTACACCACTGCAAATTACACTTTGCATTGCACTTGGTGATGTAAGACTTGGATGCAGCTGCTTGGCCATGGAAACCCATTCCATGAAGCTCTCTACGCACTGCTCGAGCTAATATGAAGGCCACATGAAGTTTGGAGGTCTGTAGCAACTGACTCTGCAGAAAGTTGGCGACTTCTGCGCACTGTGCGCTTCAGCATGCGCTGACCCCGCTCTGTGATTTTACATGGCCTTAAGTTGCTGTTTCTTCCAATTGCTTCCACTTTGTTATAAAATACCTCTAATAGTTGACGTGGAATATTTAGTAGTGAGGAAACCTATCATGGTACCATGCTTGAATTCACTGAGCTCTTGAGAGTGACCCATTCTTTCACAAATGTTTGTAGAAGCAGTCTACATGCCTAGGTGCTTGATTGTATACACATTTGGCCATGGAAGTGATTTGAACACTTGAATTCAATGATTTATCAATTATATATATATATATATATATATATATATATATATATATATATATATATATATATAAACGTGAACTCACCATGTATCATAGAGTTACTTGGAGAGACCAGAGTGTCCCATAAACAAACATTCCTGTGAAAGAAAGGGAAACATTTCCTTAAAACGTTATATACAGTCTATTTCTACATATTCCTACTATATACAGTCTCTTTCTATATGACATTAAGATAAATAATTTAACTGACCTGCCATCGTTGGACTGTCCTGCTGTGGCGATCAGACTGGAGGATGTAATGAAGGAAAAATCCCCGCAGCTTTTACTGTGGCACTGCCAGCTCTGAAACAGACACACGTAGATGCTCCTTCAATCATATTATACAATCACACTGCATTACATAAACGACCAAACCAAGTGACTATTTAATGGTCAAATTAGAGAAAGGTTCTAGAATTAGTTGTTTGCAGATGACACATGCTTTTTTGATATTATACAGTTTCTAATTTAAAGATACTGTTAAGTGTGGCCTAAATGTCACAATATTTTTAGGCCTTTATACAAAATATAGCCATTTATAAAATAAACTAATTCTAGACATTTACAAGTTAATTATTTAACACTATGGCTTCTGCGATACAAAGATAAGGCTCTTACCAAATACGGTTTGGGGTTTGAGGAGGTCTGATTGACTTGCCAGAGGCTCAAAAAGCCCTCGCCATCTGCAACGCCACACTGCAGACAGACAGAAAAAAAGGAGATATTGAAGGGTGCAGAGAGTATTTTAAGCTGCGTATTGCATAATGATTCAAATGCAGTACAGATGGAACAACAGGATACCCTTTCCTCTCATTACATAACACCACAGACAATAATAAACACAGCACGCATTCACTCTATTCTATGAAAACAACAGCACATAAACAGACACTAAATGAGCCTGGAAATTATTATACAATACACAAGTAACAGTTACCAGGTCAATATTTTTGGAGTGCATTTTATATAGATGCTGTGTAAAATAAAAAAGCATTTAAATGAATTACATTTGTGTAGATCTTATTGGTTATCAATGACTTGTATCATATCATATATTAGTAAAAACATTAAAATAATATAATAAAATATGAAGGAATGAATTAGTTTTGCACTCAAGGGAGCCACATTGAACATTAGCACAGATAACAGTAACTAAGATAAAACATACAGAAAACTTACATAATAAAAATATATAATAAAAGAATAGTAAAAACATCAACATTTAACACTTTAACATTTTATACTTCAGAGTGTGTCAGATGTGTGTTATCAACTGGTATATTGTATAGTGTACACTAAATATTAACACATTATATTTTATACTTAACTTATTTCATTATTGAAATACAAAGTGAAAAAAATTAAATTATATAAAAAAATATTTTATATATACATACATACATACATACATACATACATACATACATACACACACACACTAACAGGTGCCGTGATGAAGAGATAATCAGTGTTATTCAATTCATATACATAATGTACAACCCCAAATCAGAAAAAGTTGGGACAGTATGAAAAACGCAAATAAAAAACAAAAGAAGTGATTTCTAAATTTACTTTGACTTGTATTTCATTGCAGACAATATGAACACAAAATATTTCATGTTTTGTCTGGTCAACTTCATGTCATTTGTAAATATGCATCCTTTCTTGTCATTCAGACCTGCAACACATTTAAAAAAAAGTTGGGACAGTAAAGCATTTACCACTTTGTAATGTTGCCATTCCTTTTCACAACACTTAAGACGTTTAGGGACTGCAGACACCAAGTGATGAAGTGTTTCAGGTGTAATTTTGTCCCATTCTTCCTGCAAACAAGTCTTAAGGTGGGCAACAGTACGGGGTCTTCGTTGTCGCATTTTGCGCTTCAAAATGCGCCACACATTCTCTATTGGAAACAGGTCGGGCCAGTCAAGTACCCGTACCCTCTTCCTCCGCAGCCAGGACTTTGTAATGTGTGCAGAATGTGGTTTTGCATTGTCTTGTTGAAATATGCATGGACGTCCCTGGAAAAGATGTCTTCTTGAAGGCAGCATATTATGCTCCAAAATCTCTATGTACTTTTCAGCATTAATGGTGCCTTCACAGAAGTGCAAGTTACCTTTGCCAAGGGGACTGACACAACCCCATACCATGACAGACCCTGGCTTTTGGACTTGTTGCTGGTAACAGTCTGGATGATTCTTTTCTTCTTTGGTCCGGAGCACACGGCGTCCATTCCTCCCAAAAAATACCTGAAATACTGATTAATCTGACCACAGTACACGTTTCCACTGTGTGACGGTTCATCCCAGATGCCTCTGAGCCCAGAGAAGTCAACGGCGCTTCTGGACACTGTTAACATAGGGCTTCCTTTTGGCACAGTACAGTTTTAACTGGCATTTGTGGATGTAACTACGTATTGTGGTACTTGACAAAGGTTTGCCAAAGTAGTCCTGAGCCCATGTGGTGATATCGCTTATAGATGAATGACGATTCTTGATGCAGTGCCGCCTGAGGGATCGGAGATCACGGTTGTTCAGCTTAGGCTTGCGCCCTTGTCCTTTACGCACTGAAATTCCTCCAGATTCCTTGAATCTTTTAATTATGTTATGCACTGTTGAATGTGAAATATCCAAATCTCTTCCTATCTTTCTTTGAGGAACATTGTTTTTAAACATTTCAATTTTCTCACGTATTTGTTGGCAAACTGGCGATCCTCGGCCCATCTTTGCTCCTAAAGGATTAGACCTTTCTTGGATGCTGCTTTTGTACCAATTCATAATTACAATCACCTGTTGACATCACCTGTTTCAAATCACATCATTATTTAACCATTTTACCTCATTACTAGCCCTAAATTGCTCCTGTCCCAACTTTTTTTTAAACGTGTTGCAGGTCTGAATGACAGGAAAGGATGCATATTTACAAATGACATGAAGTTGACCAGACAAAACATGAAATATTTTGTGTTCATATTGTCTGCAATGAAATACAAGTCAAAGTAAATTTAGAAATCACTTCTTTTGTTTTTTATTTGCGTTTTCCATACTGTCCCAACTTTTTCTGATTTTTATTTGTTTATATAAACATACACAGTAACTAGAGTCATTTGGTTACAAGGTTTAATCATTTTGGTAATGGATGCTTCAATACCTTGTTGCCCTGTGAGTTGAAATAGAGGCGTGTGACCCGAGCATTTCCAGCCTGTCTGAAACAGATCAGCTGCTGTGGACGATTCCACTCAAACATCCTCACACTGCCGTCCTGAGCTCCCGTCATATCTGCAAACATGACAAAGAAGTCAAATGAAGTTTCATCAAAACACTACAGTGTTTGTCTGTGAAAAAAAAAAACACTTACAGTACTGATAGATGGGATGAGATGTCATTCTCTTCACGTTATTCAGGTTCCTCTTCATTATCTGACAGAAATTACACTGTTAAATACACCAGAGATTCTCTCGAACACACAAAACACAATTTATTCAAATTTTACAGAAGAATGTACAATAATATAAAGTCTAATTTAGCAAATTATATCATTTCAAATGAACCATACATGAATTAATAAATAAATTAAATGAATGACAGTGTCACTACCATCTGATACCATCCCTGTACAATATACCACCACAGTGCTCTTTGTGCAAGGCATTCAAGGGACTGTTTTTGTGTTAGATCTTTGTTAATAGTTTGTAGCAATTACGATAATGGTTTAACTACTTGAATTGATCAGTAGCATGTAGGGCTTTTGCAACTACAGTTTGAAAGTAGTTTCCCCAACTTCATTGTGTCATCTTTATCAGCTGTGAATGAGAACAGATTGGAGGCTGATGACGCAGGTCTGTACCTTGGGCCGCTCGGACTGTCTGCGGTTTACTCCAATACCTCCAAATGCTCTTATCAGCCCAATACAGACTCATCAAGAGCTCTGTTGAGACCACGACTCACTGTGTTCTGCTGATAACAGCCAAAAGCTCTGTGGGAACGTGACCGGCATGAACCTGCTTTAGTGTGTGCATATGTACAGTGGGG
The DNA here is from genome assembly GCA_023566225.1 of Romanogobio albipinnatus. Lineage (NCBI taxonomy): Eukaryota > Metazoa > Chordata > Actinopteri > Cypriniformes > Gobionidae > Romanogobio > Romanogobio albipinnatus. The sequence goes on along the minus strand of CM042251.1, from coordinate 14,223,895 downwards.
TCCAAACGAATAAAAATGTTTGTTTTTCTAATATAATACAAACTTTTACATTACAAATTATATTCTTTGCTTAACTACTTGAGTCAAAAGTTGATTTTTTTTTTCCATTTTGTGGAGACGCTGTGTTTCTTTGCGAAAGCAAAAGCAGCACTTTATTTGGCCTTCCAAAGGTGGACACGCTTAGGAATCAGTGGTTAAGATTTATTTACAATACTGTTCCAGTACAGTACAACCCAAATGTTCATGCTTGTACAGTGCATTGTATGGAGGACAGTCTCCTGATGTAAACACGGGAGAGAACCCGAGAGAGTACAAAGGCTGTTTCTAAACAAAAAGAAAATGGGGTAATTCCAACTTTGCTAGGCCAATCTAGTGCTTCTGAATCAGAGCCTGTACGTTTTATTATTTGTTAAAGTATTTGGAATTGATTGCTCAAATGCAGAGTTTTGTGCATATTATTTGTCGTTCTTATGATCAAAAGTGTAGAGATGGATTTATGTTTACAAACATAGTATCCTCGGTTTTCCGCACTGTCTTCAGATGCACTATGCATTCTGTTTCACACTGGCCGAAGTAGCACGCACGCCCTGTGCTTTCACACACGTGAACGTGACATTCCGTCGTTCACGTTCAGCTGAACTTGTTTTTTCAACATTAAAGCATGGTAACATATTCTATTACTCCAAATAAAATAATGATATTTGAAAATAGCATCATATGACACCTTTAATAGTATATTGCTGCAAACTTCTTTTTACTAAGCAAACAGCGCCTTGAATTATGTTCAGTCCGTTGTACGGTGCAGCCGGCAACTCATTTAACGGCCACCAGTACAATAACAAGGGTTTCTGAATTCTACATACAGCCTCTTTAAATTTTTCTGAATCTTAAAATGCTCTTTATTAACAGAGTGTCTATTTACACTAAGTGCAAATAGGCTGCCTTGTTGGCAGAAGCCATTTGCACTAACTCCGCCCACTGATGTCTGGTTGGGCCAGACAAAATTACAGAAGATGCTGGATTGTCAATAGTAGCAATAGTGTAGGGATAAGGCGTGTGGCAGTTAACGCAAATCGACCCGAGCTCTACTCCCTTTTTCCATCACATATCAGATAAAAAGGCATTTATTTTCAATAAAATGAAGAAATTTGAATATACAGTGGGTACGGAAAGTATTCAGACCCCCTTAAATGTTCACTCTTTGTTATATTGCAGCCATTTGCTAAAATCATTTAAGTTCATTTTTTTCTCATTAATGTACACACAGCACCCCATATTGACAGAAAAACACAGAATTGTTGACATTTTTGCAGATTTATAAAAGAAAAAAAGTATTCTAAGTATTCAGACCCTTTGCTGTGACACTCATATATTTAACTCAGGTGCTGTCCATTTCTTCTGATCATCCTTGAGATGGTGCTACACCTTCATTTGAGTCCAGCTGTGTTTGATTATACTGATTGGACTTAATTAGGAAAGCCAAACACCTGTCTTTTTAAGACCTTTACAGCTCACAGTGCATGTCAGAGCAAATGAGAATCATGAGGTCAAAGGAACTGCCTGAAGAGCTCAGAGACAGAATTGTAGCAAGGCACAGATTTGGCCAAGGTTACAAAAAAATATTCTGCTGCACTTAAGGTCCCTAAGAGCACAGTGGCCTCCATAATCCTTAAATGGAAGATGTTTGGGACGACCAGAACCCTTCCTCGAGCTGGCCGTCCGGCCAAACTGAGCTATCGGGGGAGAAGAGCCTTGGTGAGTGAGGTAGAACCCAAAGATCACTGTGGCTGAGCTCCAGAGATGCAGTCGGGAGATGGGAGAAAGTTGTAGAAAGTCAACCATCACTGCAGCCCTCCATCAGTCTGGGCTTTATGGCAGAGTGGCCCGACGGAAGCCTCTCCTCAGTGCAAGACACATGAAAGCCCACATGGAGTTTGCTAAAAAACACATGAAGGACTTCAAGATGGTGAGAAATAAGATTCTCTGGTCTGATGAGACCAAGATAGAACTTTTTGGCCCTTCATTCGAAGCGGTATTTGTGGAGAAAACCAGGCACTGCTCATCACCTGTCCAATACAGTCCCAACATTGAAGCATGATGGTGGCAGCATCATGCTGTGGGGGTGTTTTTCAGCTGCAGAAACAGGAAGACTGGTTGCAATCGAGGGAAAGATGAATGCGGCCAAGTACAGGGATATCCTGGACGAGGGAAAGATGAATGCGGCCAAGTACAGGGATATCCTGGACGAGTGCTCAAGACCTCAGACTCGGCCGAAGGTTCACCTTCCAACAAGACAATGACCCTAAGCACACAGCTAAAATAATGAAGGAGTGACTTCACAACAACTCCGTGACTGTTCTTGAATGGCCCAGCCAGAGCCCTGACTTAAACCCAATTGAGCATCTCTGGAGAGACCTGAAAATGGCTGTTCACCAACGTTTACCATCCAACCTGACAGAACTGGAGAGGATCTGCAAGGAGGAATGGCAGAGGATCCCCAAATCCAGGTGTGAAAAACTTGTTGCATCTTTCCCAAAAAGACTCATGGCTGAATAAGATCAAAAGGGTGCTTCTACTAAATACTGAGCCAAGGGTCTGAATATTTATGACCATGTGATATTTTAGTTTTTCTTTTTTAATAAATCTGCAAAAATGTCAACAATTCTGTGTTTTTCTGTCAATATGGGGTGCTGTGTGTACATTAATGAGAAAAAAATGAACTTGCAAATGTTGCAATATAACAAAGAGTGAAAAATGTAAGGGGGTCTGAATACTTTCCGTACCCACTGTATATCAAAAAATATTCAAAAAGTGGAAATAAAGTGCCTAATGTGTGTTTAATAATAAAGTGTTTATCGGTTAGGAGTAGATGTAGGGGGCTTTATTTGTCCCAATAAGGCGGCATCCATTTAATATAATTAATATAATTTAATATAAATAATTTTAGTAAATATAATAATTTACACACTGTTATTATTGCATACTGTTTAATGTATAACAACACTGAGGTGCAAATAGTATCTGCCACTTTTTATAAGTATAAATAGCATAACTACTATTTACACTAATTGCAAAGAAAATACTGCTATTGTACGTAGTGCAAATATAATTTATTTCCATTTTCACTTTGTGCAAATAAGCATCTAAACATTTTTATTGTGGTCTAAAACTTGTTAGTCATTACAAAAGTGTTCCACTATTTAAATATTTTCTTTTTGTAGCAAATTTGTTTTTTTTTTTTTTTTACGCGTGCCAGCTTCCAAAGCTATTTCATAGCAAAAATCAAGTTAAAATGTAATAAAAATAATTTTCATTAAAATCTATATAAGATTTGTATGGTTACAAAACGGCCTGGGAAATAGAATTGGGTTTCAAATGCCTTTGGAACATGCACGTTCTACATACATACACAGCTCTGGAAAAAATTAAAAGACCACTTAACAACGAGAAATAAATGTTAAGTGGTCTCCATTTTTTCCAGAGCTGTATATATATATATTTATCATTTCATAATTTTCCATTCTTCGAGTTTTTTTCAGGCAGAAAACAGTCTAACATACCACACTTGCACCCATGCTCGTCTGCCCGCTGCCCAACCAGGGCATGGAGGAGGACGCTGCCATCTGTTGGGGGGCAAAGGGACCAGCGCTGGCCTGGGCGATGTTGGTATGAGACGAGCGGTAATCCACATCATCAGAGCTATACAGAGAAAACAAGATTCTCATAGCAATCCCTTCAAATCTGTCAGCAATGTTCCAAACAAACACAGACAGGTAACAAACCTGCGAGACTCCTTGTCAAATTCTTCTCCAATCCAGGTGTAAGGCTGAGCTGCGAGCAGCGTGGACACATCCACTTCCTGGACATCATGAGTGGACGCCAGTACTATTTCATTAGTGTTAGCCTGAGACAAAGAACACAAACACAAGTTAAATGGGGCGTTAAAACATGATTTTTATTTTGCTCTTTTGAAAGTTTGTTGTAGTATGCAGAAATAAAAAAAATGCATTGTTGAGAGAAGAGAAATAATTCACATTAGTTAAAATATCCATTTTCTATTTGAATATATTTTAAAATGTAATTTATTCCTGTGATGGAAAAGACAGGCAAGAAATTTTGTCCCCCTTTGTACTAACATTTAAATTAATATTTTGATACAATGTACTAATTGTGAGTATGTTTTTACATTGTACTTGTTACAAATGCATGTAATTTCTATAATTACACTGTTGACACTTCCCTTACACCTTAACCCACCAAACCTATCCTAACCTTACCCGTATCCCACCTAAACAGCAGCTAAAATGTTTTGTAGTACAATATGAACACAGTAAGTATACTGAACTTATTTTTTTATGTAAGTACATAGGGGTTAAAGACGCCTAGTATAAAGTGTGACCAGAGATTCAACGTGTAGCCCCGGTGGAAAAATTGATTGAATATTGTTAAACGGAAGACCTTGATTCATCTTCGGAACACAAATTAACATCTTTTTGATAAAATCTGACAGAATTTTCATTTTGGGGTGAACTAACCCTTTAAAATCATGGAAACAGAAAACAAAGCCAACATATGACTTTGTCCAAATTATGGGCTCACATTTCTCTCATTTGGCACTCATTTATTATGCAAACAAGGCTTTGTACTTCACTTGACCCAATATCTTCTACATAAAACAACAACCTTCACATGCAAAAATACTGTGTTTGGCAAACCAACATGATGGGGCGGCTGTCACAGCCCTACTGTACAACTTCTTTATGTTTGGCATTTTGATGATGAATATGCTGCAATGTCAAATTAACAATGCTGTGGGTGTGTGTGTGTGTGCATTTATTGATATAATTGCTTTTAAGCACTACTATTTTCTGGGAAATACGGAAGTTGGAGAGTTTCATATATATTTTATAATAACATTATTGATAATGACAATGCAAAAAATGTATTAAGCGAAAAATTCCAATACTTTAATTTCTTATCTACACTTAAACTGTAGTCAGTAAATGTGCCAATAAATGGTCATTTAAATTAATTTTAATATTAAATGTAAATTAAATTGAACAGACTGAAAATTTATTAAGAGGAAAATGTATATACACTCACCTAAAGGATTATTAGGAACACCATACTAATACTGTGTTTGACCCCCTTTCGCCTTCAGAACTGCCTTAATTCTACGTGGCATTGAGAAGTACCCGGTGGGGTCTTCTGCTGTTGCAGCCCATCCACCTCAAGGTTGTGCGTGTTGTGGCTTCACAAATGCTTTGCTGCATGGTTATTTCAGTCAAAGTTGCTCTTCTATCAGCTTGAATCAGTCGGCCCATTCTCCTCTAACCTCTAGCATCAACAAGTCATTTTCGCCCACAGGACTGCCGCATACTGGATGTTTTTCCTTTTTCACACCATTCTTTGTAAACCCTAGAAATGGTTGTGCGTGAAAATCTCAGTAACTGAGCAGATTGTGAAATACTCAGACCGGCCCGTCTGCACCAACAACCATGCCACGCTCAAAATTGCTTAAATCACCTTTCTTTCCCATTCTGACATTCAGTTTGGAGTTCAGGAGATTGTCTTGACCAGGACCACACCCCTAAATGCATTGAAGCAACTGCCATGTGATTGGTTGATTAGATAATTGCTTTAATGAGAAATTGAACAGGTGTTCCTAATAATCCTTTGGGTGAGTGTATGTATGTGTATGTGTATGTGTATGTGTACGGTATGTGTATGTGTATGTGTATGTGTATGTGTATGTGTATGTATATAATTTTTGAAAAAGTCTTCCACATGCGGTTTGAGGTATTAGTAATTAATTAACGAACTAATCAACTATGAAAACTGTTTTCACAACCATTAGCTCATTAACATATGGATGCCCGCATTTACATATCAACATCTATTTAGCATTTAGCAACTTGGTCAGCCCTGATCAACAACACAAATGTTAATAACAGATTTCATTAAAGTTGTGTTAAAATTACATTAGCAAAATCAGTGTGACTTCCAAAGGTCTGAGAGAAGGCAGACAAAGGTTATCTCAACCTTTATTGTGTAGAAAACTAAAATTAAAAGTGAAAAAACAACAACAACAACAACAACTACAACAACAAAAACAACAACATACAAACTCTCTAACTAGAGATAGAAATTTCCTAACCTTGTTAATGGCAAATGCCATGATGATGTCAGATTCTTTATGGATGATTTTGGCTTTGCCTCCTGGGTAACCCATATCAGCCTCCACCTGTAACACAACACACACATATATAAATATAAATAAACACAGAGTCACATTAATCTGTTCTGCTGCACTGCTGTTTTTATAATAATTTCCCAATCACATCTAAACACACACACAGCAGTAGCAGCAGGAAGTTTGCTGACATGCAGTTGAGATCATGTACACACCTCCACAGAAGGCAAAACATGAATTAACCACTGTTATTGCTTGATCTTCTAAACAAGGTGTCTGAAGCAGAATCCGTCTGATAAACCACTTTCAGTGCCGTCGGCGGTTAGTGAGGAAGAGCAGTGCTGAGCCAGACGAGTTAGGGAACGTGAGGAAAGAGACGAACGTGTGTGTGTGTGTGTGTGTGTGAGGTCAGAGCAGGTTAACAGAGGACAGAAGCCCAAAGCTTTAAGAGGGTTTCACAGAGAGACGAGTCCCATTTTATGTCTCAGTACCTTGTTGGTTTTGCGAGCTCCGGTAACGTAGTTTTGTATGAGGTGGTCCACATGATCATCTAAACACTATACAATACACACCACAACACACACACAAACATTAACAAACACACGCGGGGCACAGCACAAAACACATGCCCGAGTGACAGACAGATGGAAAAAAAAACAAATTAAATAATAAAGAGCAAAATGAATCTCATTTGGAGAGACTGGAGGGAATGTGCATGTTATCTCAAGACCATCTCTCTGTTTCAGTACTTACCCTCAACATATAAGATGGCTACTTTCTACAGTTCTATATGTATTTATTATATCACATGATAAACATCTTGATAAAAAAGAAAGAAAGAAAGAAAAAAACTCTTTCCTCGAAACCTTTAATAACAAGTAAATCTCACCTGTCATTAATTTTGGTCAGGGACTCATACTTCTAAAGAATTACTGTCTTATTCTGGCCCCATCCCTTTCTTTACCCAACTCCTACATTGCCCCACCCCTTTTATTATTGCAGTTTGGCCGCACCTATTCAATTCCTTCACTCTGAGCCCACCCTTTGTATTACCTCTCATCTGTGTCAGCACATTTTGTTGCCTAAAGGTGAAGTCTAGAAATCTAGTCATTTCAATTGGAATCAACATGATCAGGAATTTCACGTGAGGGCAAAAGATCGCTACATTAGCTGCATAGACCAACAGAAAGCTTCTTGATCTGAAAGTGACTTCTGTGTGAGCTGTGCTTCATAAAATCACTACACAATTGACAATGGACCCTTTTGTCCAAAGAATTTCGCTAATGGGACTGCAACTTCACCTCCTTTCATTGCATTACAATGGCTCTATTCCTTGTCTTTACTCTTGTACTATTCCTACTCTTTTGCAACCTAACTCTGGTCCATCTCACTCCACTCACCACTCATTACCTGCCTCACCCTGCCTACCTCATTCTTCACCTGGTTCCACCCCTTTAACTACCTCACTTAGTAATAGAGTGTTGCAGGTATGACAACACTTTGTAGGTCAAAACACGGAAGCGAGTTAGCATTTAGCACTTCCGGTTCCCTCGTCTCGAAGTCAATGGGTTTTTTGAATGCCGTTTTGGTTAAATGGATGAAATGAGGTCTGTGGTGAACACAAGCTCAAAACACTTTCACATTTTATTCTATGACAGAAAATACATCAGTATTACCCCACCCGTGATTTTTTTATGTTATGAGTCTCGAAAAAGGCGGTTGCTAGCAAGTGGCTAATGGGAGCGTTATGCTTATAATTCTAAACTAGTTTAGCTCAAACTTTCTTGGAAAATGTTTTGAGATAAAAACTTGTCAGAAGTTAAGTGATGGTGATGTTGAATTTGTGGGGCCGTGGTGTAGTCCGTTTATCGCCTACCTTTAGCTTTTTACTTATGGCCACTGCATTTAGGCTTCAAAATTAATAAAAGTTGTGTTCATCTGTGATCATTATATTTATGGACAAAACGTGCAAGTTTCATCAACTCTTGTTGATCACAGAGCTTGTTTTTTGCGATAATCCAAAAGCCTATGGGAAAATCCTATTGGGGTTTAATTGAGGGAAACCAGTGTGATTCTAACTGCCGGTTGGCCTACAAAGTGACGTCATACCTGCATGACTCACGACTCTACATTTGGTATACCTCAATCTGTGACTGGCCCTGCCCCTTTAAATATCCAGTGTGTGGTCCCAGCCCTGTGTTCTGTAGTTACCTCACTCTGCTTCCTTTTCTTAGTGAAGATGTATCGAATCAAAGTCTCCTGAAGCACCTCCTGTTTGACCAGGAAATGCCACAGACGGCGAGCAGGGAAGGAGAAATGCTGCTTTGACCTGAAAAAAAAAAAAAAAAAATCATGTACATTTGATCACACATTTATATAATTATTTAAATATTCTGTAATTTTTTTGGTGTAATTGAGACATTTGGTGCATGTGCTCACTTGAACGGTGTGTTCTCTGGCTCTAGCATGGCTTTGTGTCGGAGTATAGCCGGCCCCCCGCCTGCACTCAGGTCCGTCGGGTAGGTGTTGATGTAGTTTGGTGGAGGGCCGTCAAATTTGTTAATCTTTTCCAGGAGAATCTGTTCCCAGTTTTCCAGTGTCTTCAGCATGGCATTGGTCAGTGGAGACGTCACTGGCAACTCTAAGACAACACAAGGGAGGTGCAGGAAATGGAAGTTAATAATTTAATTTACCTTCTGCCAGTTTGCATGTTAATATGAGTATGTTTCTACTACTCATGTACCTGTAAAGTCCAGTCCTGTCAGGGGCAGGAACGTCCTGACATTGTGAAGGGCAAGTTTGACCATCACTAGGCGGATTAGAGACCAACTGCAAAAACACAAACATACAATTATCCTTCAGTCTACACAATGACAGGATATAATACATATCCTGACCAGAGTATTTAGCAGTGCTCCATTTCACGAATGATTACAATTAACAAGGCCCGAAATTGCGACCACTTTGGTCCCGAAATTGAATCCCTGCTACCTCAAAACTTATTTGGGAGCATTTGCGTGATTGAAAATAATTGTTGTGGTGCAACCTTTTTTTCTAGAGATGCACCGGTTGACCAGCCATAAATTGGAAAAACGGCTGGTTTGTGCTCCAAACACATGATCTGGCTAGTTTTAGTTTAATTTTGGCTGATCTCTATTCCGGACTTGCACACAAACTGCATTGCAATCATTTCCTGAAATGTCATTTGTGCGAAAATATTGCGAAGTACGTTAACAGGACATTAACACAGGCCAGAGACTACTTTTTCTCTTTGTTTGGATCATAATTAAAATGATCATAATATGAAATGGCTACATATGTTTTTTTAAGGCCAGTTTGGCCTGTTATAGAGGAAATAAACAAAAAAATAATTTACTTAAAGAAAAGAAAAAAAGCAGCAGCTGGTCTCGGATTTGGCCAATTTGCTTGTAAAAAAATGCCCATGAAAAATAATGATCGGTGCATCACTACAGTTTTCATTTCTCTACAAAATGTTGTGTTGTTTTTAAATACAATAAATCTTTTAAAATACTGTATATAAATTGTAGATGTGGTACTCCTTAAATTTCAGTGGGCACTCCAAAATTTCTGCTGGTGCGCCTGACTTTCTGAATTTGGGACAGAATTTGGCCAGTGCTAACAAGTAAAAAAGATAATTTTGAGCCCTGATTTAATAATTATTTTTGTCATTAACACATATTATGTCATAATACATTAAAGGTGCAGTGTGTAATATCTATGAGGATCTATTAATATACATATATATAATATACACAACTATGTTTTCAGTGGTGTATAAAGACCTTACATAATGAACCGTAAAGGCCTGTACACACCGGGACGAATATCGCACGCGCTTATCGCCAGCGTTTTTCGTGACGTTTTTCGGCGCGTCTTGAGTGTTCACACCCAAGCGATTTCCACTGGCGTTGCGCCGAGTGAACGTGCACATTCAGTAGATGCGCTCCCGGTACACAAGGTGGTGCTGCGGCACTTTACGCTTCTGACACTCGCTTGTCACACAGAAGAAGAGGAGAGACAGTATTTACGTGCTTGCCAAAACCACAGATATATTATGTCTATGGCAAAACCATTCACACACTTTTTGCTAACTGGCAAGCAGCATTAGCAGCCCATCTTCTTCTTTGTCTACTTACTACTTCTTCGTTGTATCAGTGTGTGCTCGGCAAGACCGATTTTGTGCTTGAGCGCCACCAAGTCGTGTTTTACTGTCACTTCAGCAGCTCCAGGCACGTGAACAAAAGCGCGGATCTCATTGGTCGGACAGTTTTTTACGCGCCGCGTCAAAATAAAAAAACGAACCCGAGGCATTTTTTTTAAATGACGCTTTTACGCCTGGCGTTTTACGCGTCGGTGTGCACACTCACATTGGCGCCCATTGTTTAGTCACGAGGCGTTAAACGTCGGCGATAAACACGCGCGAAAATCGTCCCGGTGTGAACAGGCCTTAATGCTTTTATTACCTTAGGGTGAGCCATTTCTATCTACATACACCGCCTTACAGTTAAAGGGATAGTTCACCCAAAAATGAAAATTCTGTCATCATTTACTCACCCTCAAGTTGTTCCAAACCTGTATACATTTCTTTGTTCTTCTTAACACAAAGCAAGATATTTGGAAGAATGTTTGTAACCAAGCAGATAGAGCAACCATTGACTACCATAGTAGGGAAAAAAATACTATGGTAGTCAATGGTTGCTCTATCTGCTTTGTTACAAACATTCCTCAAAATATATTTTTGTGTTCAGCAGAACAAAGAAACTCATACAGGTTTGGAACATCATGAGGGTGAGTAAATGATGACAGAATTTTTCATTTTTGGGTGAACTATCCTTTTAAGTCACCATTTTGCGCCACCATGTTTCTACAGTAGCCTTAAACAGACAAACTTTTCTACAGAGCACTAGCTACCCTCTGCTGTCTCAGACAACAACATCTTTGTCCTGTGTCGGTCACCGTAGCTTCTCTATGTGCATAGAAATGGAGGGGTGAGTGGTGGGCGGTTGCTATTTGCTAAAATGTGCACCTTTAATTTCTTTAACCACTGTTTTTAGATTGTTTTAACATGTGTGTTTTGCTGTGTTATGTTAGTTAATTTCAGTTTACAAAATGCATCACAGTTTAATTTAGTTTTACTTCTCCCTGTTACAAACCTGCCTAACTGTCATTTTGATGTGTTATAATCTCACCTGTAGGAGTTTGGATCAGAGTGTTCTGTCATTTGTGTGTCCGAGAGGAAGGCGTCATCATCATCCTCATTGTCACTAGCACCGCTCTCATCTGAATCGTACAGCGCCCCGCTGTCAGAGAGAGGAAGGAAAGGCTGGAGGAAACACACAGACAGAAAGCAATGAAACACTCTGACAAGTGATTTCTAGATTCATAAACTGAATAAATATTGAAAAAAAGTTAGATTTGCATCAGTGTAAATAAGCAGTTGTCGTGGTCTCACTTTTGCCACAAAGTAATCCCACATGCTAAGCTCAGGTGGGATGAACTTCTCCTTATAGGTGGGCCGCTCTACAGGGATGGGTGGAGGTGTGGCTGGAGTCTCTTTAACGGGACGTCCAGGAACAAGCATGCGCATGTTAAACCTGCGACGCTGTCGGTCCACGTCCTCAGCAGGAGGGGTCGGAGGAGGGACTGCTGAGGGACAGAGAAAAACAGAGAGTGAGAGGCCCGTCCAGTACATATATATATATATATAGCAAAAAAGGAAGAAAGAGGTATGTTTGGAATGGCATACAACCTTCTACTTCAGAAAGAAAGTAGTATGCAGCATGTGTACTGTTCACAGTATGCACAGAATACCTGGATAGCCTACTACACTCACCTAAAGGATTATTAGGAACACCATACTAATACTGTGTTTGACCCCCTTTCGCCTTCAGAACTGCCTTAATTCTACGTGGCATTGATTCAACAAGGTGCTGAAAGCATTCTTTAGAAATATTGGCCCATATTGATAGGATAGCATCTTGCAGTTGATGGAGATTTGTGGGATGCACATCCAGGGCACGTAACTCCCGTTCCACCACATTCCAAAGATGCTCTATTGGGTTGAGATCTGGTGACTGTGGGGGCCATTTTAGAACAGTGAACTCATTGTCATGTTCAAGAAACCAATTTGAAATGATTCGAGCTTTGTGACATGGTGCATTATCCTGCTGGAAGTAGCCATCAGAGGATGGGTACATGGTGGTCATAAAGGGATGGACATGGTCAGAAACAATACTCAGGTAGGCCGTGGCATTTAAACGATGCCCAATTGGCACTAAGGGGCCTAAAGTGTGCCAAGAAAACATCCCCCACACCATTACACCACCACCAGCCTGCACAGTGGTAACAAGACATGATGGATCCATGTTCTCATTCTGTTTACGCCAAATTCTGACTCTACCATCTGAATGTCTCAACAGAAATCGAGACTCATCAGACCAGGCAACATTTTTCCAGTCTTCAACTGTCCAATTTTGGTCATCCATACTGGATGTTTTTCCTTTTCACACCATTCTTTGTAAACCCTAGAAATGGTTGTGCGTGAAAATCCCAGTAACTGAGCAGATTGTGAAATACTCAGATCGGCCCATCTGGCACCAACAACCATGCCAACAAAAATGCTCAAAATTGCTTAAATCACCTTTCTTTCCCATTCTGACATTCAGTTTGGAGTTCAGGAGATTGTCTTGACCAGGACCACACCCCTAAATGCATTGAAGCAACTGCCATGTGATTGGTTGATTAGATAATTGCATTAATGAGAAATAGAACAGGTGTTCCTAATAATCCTTTAGGTGAGTGTATATGCCCACGTGTGCAATACAACAGTACACAGAGAACGGAATACTGAATCTCACAGTGCAATGCACTCAAATTTAACTTCTGGTGGATTTGAAGGAATATCTACTGCATTATTGCTTATTGCTGCCAAAATTTGATTAAAAAAAAAGTCAAATAATACATTTTATTTCCAAGATGGTGAATGGCCACCACTTGATGACTAGAAAAATGTAGCAAACTACAGCATACTGCATAGTGTTCCATTTAAATCTTTATGTAGTTAGCAGTATATTACTGCTCCATTCCAAACACAGCCAGAGAGGTTAAATATATATAAAAAAGGGAAAAGTCATGCCAATAAAGCACTCAATTTTAAATTGAAAACAGAGAAATTGTGAAAAGAATCATATCTGAACACACAGATCCTAAAATGAGAGTAGATGGGTAATGATTATACATCTACTGTACAAAGGTAGTTCATCATTGGATTCAGCTTTATTACAGATGTTAGTCTTCACAGTGCAGCTGGGGTAATAAAGCTGAGAGGGTCCCTGTGATCTAACAGAAAGTATGGAGTGATATCAAACTGCTCACACACATACACAACACAGCACAGCATCAAGAAAACAAACCTTCCCCGTTATCCTGTTTCACTTCATCAGGTACAGCTAAATATAACAAACACAATACGATATTTAATACTTTAAAATCACCATAAAATCAAAATTGTGTTTATGGAATACTGTGCCTTCTAGCATAACTCATCTTCACTCTTGCACTAACATCTCTTTGTGTTTACAGGCACAAGGACAAGACAACTTGTCACTCACATGTGATCGCACCAATAGCAAACCACAATGATTCAACAATCCAATCAATTCCCAACAGACCAAATCAAGTCCCGGCCTACATTTTGTCTTGTTTGAGAAGCTGTTTCACATACGTCACAATAGGGAAGAAAACACTCATCGCAGCTTCCAATGCATGTCAGCTAGTACACTGTATGTTACTTTCAGTATTACGATTAAATTCACATAACACAGCAACAGCTGTGAAAGAAATGAAATGTGGTTCAATTGTTCAAAAACTGCTGGTGATTCACTGAGTTACATGTAAGCAATAAGGTACGAGAGGCTGTAAAGGGCGTTATTAGGCACGATCCAAATAAAGGCCTGTACACACCGGGACGTATATCATGCACGCTTATCGCCAGCGTTTTTGTGATGTTTTTCGGCGTGTCTTGAGTGTTCACACCCAAGCGTTTTTCACTGGCGATACACCGAGTGAACGTGCGAATTCAGTAGATAGCGCTCCCGGTCCACAAGGTGGTGCTGCGGCACTTTACGCTTCTGACACTCTCTTGTCGTCCCGGTGTGAACAGGCCTTTAGTGGAGTGCCTGCAATCCCTTCAGCCGTGAATTATTCACAAAAAGCCTTCCTTCCACTGGAAAAATAGTCCCTGATCGCAAACAGCAAAATAAGTTACATTATTACGCCATTAGATGGCAACAAAGTCTGTCTTCATGAATGAGTCACTCAGTAGCGAAGACTTTTATATAAAAAGGACTGAAATGTTGCGAACACGGAACAAGACGCAACTGACAAATGCTTTGACGAGCGCTGTCAGTGTCAGGACTCGGGAAAACCCCTTACCTGTTAAAAGAAAATTGTAGCGGACATTCAAACTGACTTTTTATTATGAACATAGGAATGACCTGAAGGAAAATGCTTTATCTAAATGCAGGTAATAAACTCGCTCACTCGATTTTTTGCACACAATACTCAACATAATATGGTTAGCTTCAATGAACAATATCAATGAGAGCAAACATATGTTTACGTTGTAAGAGTGGTTGCTAAGGGTGTTGTGCAGTGATACACAGAACTGTTGGGTGAAGCGGTCATAGCCGTGCTTCTATTGTGAATAAAACACAGCTAACTAAATTTATGATTGATTTGTTTATTTGTAGAATATGCATATGTTCAAGAACCTATTTGTGCAACACATGATGAAAAATATTTGATTCCAGTATTTTAAAAAGTGAACAAGAACTAGTTTAGTCCCCAATACTGATTATGATTGTTTTGTTTCAGATTCCTTTGTATTATCATTTATGAGGTGGGGGATGTAACAAACATCACAGAAAGACACATAACTAAAAGCTTTCATTTTCAAACAGTTTTGAAATGCAGCATACAAATGAAGTTCAGTATCTCATCTCTTCAGGTGTCTGGTCTATAAAGACTATCTCTGCATTGATGTGTTTTCTTTAGCTGAAGGGCATTAGCATTTTAAGCAGGTTTTGATTCTGATAGTGTGGAATGTTTATCTCACATTTAAAGGAGGACACATCTGAAGAGAAGAATCACCTCAAAACATGATTCTTCAGAAGTCATGTTCAAAGAGAAATTCCTGCAGTAAGAGTATGCGAGTGTGAGTGGGGGTTTATTTTGGAACAAAGAGCTGATAGGAAAACACAGACGGATTAAATTCACTGTGTTGATGATCAAAGGATCTGCACTGTGAGCGCTGCCAGACAACACCTTGACAAAACGCAAAGAGACGACAAGTATGAAAACAAAACTTAAATAACTTAAATTCTTAAATCACTGGATTTGTTCACTTTGTTTTATGAGTGTGGTCCTTTAATGTGACACCTGAAGCACTTGATTTTTGGAAATATAGACAATTAAAGGGACAATTCTCTTCACTTCATAACATTTTCCATAAAGTTCACTTAAAAGTTTGGCATTAAAATGTTAATTCAAGCAAAAACGAAACTAATTTAGATTTTCTGGCACTTAGAATTAAACAGTTGTTATTAATGTGCCCTTAAAGGTAGGGCAGGTCATTTTCGGAGAGGCCTGCTAGCATTGAAAGTATGAGATCCCATCATCTCTTCAGAGCCCCTCCAAAGCCACGCCTCTGCAAAGCATCACGAGAGACAAATTAAATTACCTGATGTCTCAAAGCACATAACATTACAATAAAAATTAACAAACAACTTAAACAGCGCTGACCTGTACCACCTGACTAAAGCAGATTAATTTTAGCGTTTGTGTTCAGTAGTTATGGTGTAAACGCAGCATAAGATCGTCGTTTGGTTCTCTTACGAGAGGTTCTCTCGTATTGCGTAAGTTCCTTACGCTACGAAAGTATTCTTTCTTCGAGATTTCTGAAAAACCCAAAATTATCCTTAATTTTGTAACATTGTCAACGCAGTGCGGCAGCCTGGCAGACCATAGCAGGCTATTCCAGCGTGCTATTGGCTGCTCTGCTGGCAACTGCAGCAGCCTATCGGTGAGCCCGCGTGACGTGGCGACCAATGAGGGCGCTTCGCGCCCACCTGGCTTCATTTGCCTACAGGTGGGGCGTGGCCACGTGTATATAAGCAGGGCTCACGGGCTGCATATTCGATTTTCTTTTCTTCAGCGAAGCCCTTCGCATCGCTGGATCTGGAACCCGCCGCCGTGAACGTGCAGACGAGCAAGCAGAGGACAGCGCCTGGAGAAGCCGGCAGCATCGCGCCACCTTCAGCCATCCGTGCCTGCTCTGCTATCCGGCAGCATTATATCCTTTCATTGCACGTGTTCTCGCCGTTGCGTCACACGTTTCATAAAAGAGCACGAGCGTTTTTATCAAAACGCCTCGTTCCACCTGCGGCTCGTGCCACGTGCAGCTCAGCACCAGAGACCGCCATGTGTCTGCGCTCTCTGTCTGGGCCGTGACCACGCCGCCGCCGCACTCCTCGCGGGCGAATGCCCCGAGTGTGAGGAACTCTCTATGTCGACCCTGCGGGCTCGACTCGAGCAGTTTTATGACGACATCACTCCGCTGTTCCCCCCCTCTGTTCAAGCCGCGCCACCGCGCCGCTTACAAGAGATGGTTGAAATGAACGGTCTCGGAGCGAGCCTCCTCCCCCTCTGTTCAAGCCGCGCCGCTTACAAGGGATGGTAGGAATGAACGGTCTCGGAGCGAGCCTTCTCCCCCTCTATTCAAGCCGCGCCACCGCGCCGCTTTCAAGGGATGGTAGGAATGAACGGTCTCGGAGCGAGCCTCCTCCCCCTCTGTTCAAGCCGCGCCACCGCGCCGCTTGCAAGGGATGGTAGAAATGAACGGTCTCGGAGCGAGCCTCCTCCCCCCTCTGTTCATGCCGCGCTGATGCGCCGCTTATATACAAGGGATGGCAGAAATGCACGGTCATGCAGCTCTCTTTACGTTACAAGAGAGCTGTTCCACCCTCGCGCACATTTTTCAGTCCCCTCATGAGTTCAGGCGACTGGAATTGTTCATATCGCTGTACACGAGCCTGTTAAGACACGCACGCCAGCAAACATACGCCGTCATAAGACATGACGCTGACATATGCTCTCCAACGAACCCGCACTCCCCCCTCTTGGACCGCGCAGATTGCGCCGTTCACAAGGAATGTGAGTGCGCTCGGTCACGAGCACGTTCAGCGCGCGCGCACGTGCGCGCGCCGCACTCACCGGGAAATTAACAGAGGGTGTTTTCGTCCCGCTGTGGCCGGACGAACCGCCATTCTCTAGCATTTCTCAGCCCCCTCTCCAGTTCAGGCGGCTGGAAATATTACTATTGCAGTAACGAGCCTGTCTTTTATGCACGCACGACTGCCAACAAGCACGAGGACGTACTGCTGTATGCTCGCGCTAACTGAACGCTATTGTGTGCCTCCCGGTAGCACAGTGGCAAAATCAGCGGCTGAAACGCCGGAGACCCGAGTTCGAGCCCAGCTCTCGCGGCAGATAAAAATGTTTTACTGTCCGCTTCCCCGGGCTCGCGGCCAGCTTTTCTTACATACAGAAAGCTAACTCGCACCACGTGGTGCTCGAGTATTTTTGGACGTCTATACATAAGGAGAGAAAAGACGGTTAAGTCCCGCTGCGGCCGGACCACCGTTAATACTCTGTTTTTCCTGTCAGTCCCCACTCCTGTGGCTACTGCAGATGTTTTCCACGCAGCCTACGAGCCCGCGAACTCGCCCTCTCGCCTGTTTCCAACTGTAGCCCCTCCAAAGTCCTCCTAGCAGAGGGGGGAAGCGACGGTTAAGTCCCGCCGTGGTCGGACCACCGTCAAAACTCTTCTTCCTGTCAGCCCCCACTCCTGTGGCTGCTGCAGATGGCTCTCACGCAGCAAACGAGCCGGCAAAACTGCCCTCTCGCCTGTCTACAACCGCCGTTTTTATGACGAACCAGAGAAATCACGAAGTTGCCTTTTTTCTGGTTGCACGGCTCACGCCGTATGTGTTTTCAAATGCAGTAAACGTGCCCACTTTTGTGTTCACCCCTGCACCCAAGCACCACAAATCCCGTGTCTCTCACTCACATAAAGCGGCCACCGGCCGCTCGAGTGCTAGAGTTAGGTCACGTGTCCGCTTATTTGCGCCCACGCCTAATCACCACACGCGCTGTCACACAGCCACTCTTAACCGGTCATGTTCCACGCGTAAGAGTTGTGCCCGCTCAAACGCGCTCACACATTTTCGCGAACATTCTGCCCCCGGCGCCATGCGCCGCGCCACACACCATTTGTTCTCCGCCCAAGGTGGCCGGAACGACGAGTGTAAGGCCACACACAAGCCACTCCCTGCTCGAAGCGGCAGAGATACAGTGTGTAGGGCGGCCAGCCATCGCGAGCGATCGGCTGGCCCACAGCACAGAGAGCGCGCGCACTGCGCCCGCCCCTCCTATACAGGCCGTCGAACCCGCAAAGCGCGGCGTTTCGAGCCCGGAGGCCGTTCTATCCCGTGTGGCACACGCGAGAGCGTGGGAAGCCATTCCAGGTGTATCAGAATGGGTGCTGAAAACAGTGAAGCACGGCTACACTCTGCAGTTCGCTCGCCGCCCTCCGCGCTTCTGTGCGCGTACGGAGACGAGAGTGAGCGAGGAAGTAGCACATCTACTTCGAGCGGAGATAGCCACACTGCTGTGCGAAAGGGCTATAGAACCGGTTCCCCATTCTATGAGCGAGTCAGGCTTTTACAGCCGGTATTTTCTCGTGCCAAAAAGGGTTGGGTCGCTCAGACCGATTCTGGATCTGAGGCGTCTGAACAAAGCTCTTATGAGAAGATCGTTCAAGATGCTCACGACCAAGCAGATCCTCGCGCATATTCGCCCGAGAGACTGGCTAATCTCCCTAGATTTGAAAGACGCATATTTTCAAATCAAGATAACGCCGCGTCACAGGCCATTCTTACGATTCGCCTTCGACGGCCAGGCTTATCAATACACCGTCCTTCCGTTCGGCCTGTCACTAGCACCCCGTACATTTACGAAGTGCATGGACGCGGCCCTCGCTCCCCTGAGAAGTCGAGGGATGCGAGTGTTGAACTATCTGGACGATTGGCTCATCCTGGCGCAGTCAGAGGCCGAGCTCCTCGCCCACAGGGCAATGCTGCTCAGCCATCTGGACAGCCTGGGGCTCACGGTCAATTGGACCAAGAGCTCATTAGTGCCCACGCAATCAACCTCATTTCTGGGTTTGAATCTGGACACTGTGGCAATGTCAGCCCGCCTGTCACCCCAACGCGCGCGCCAAGTTCGGCGCATGGATGCGTACTTCCGGCCGGGCAAAATCGCACCTCTCAAGCTCTTTCAGAGGATGCTGGGACGTATGGCCTCAGCTGCAGCTGTGCTCCAGCTGGGCTTAATGCGCATGCGCCCGCCGCAATGCTGGTTAAACGCCCGAGTGCCTCACAGAGCCTGGGCGTCCGGAGGCTTCAGGATCAGAGTGACTCAGGGCTGCGTTTCAGCCCTAGAGCCCTGGTTAGTAGCCGACTGGTACCAGCGGGGAGTGACGATGGGAGCCATCTCACACCGCAAGGTCATCTCGACGGACGCCTCCACCACGGGTTGGGGCGCCGTTTTCGAGGGCAGATCGGCCTCGGGCCTCTGGTCGAGCGGGGAAAAGCTCCTACACATAAACTGTTTGGAGATGATAGCGGTAGAGAACGCGCTCAAGCAGTTTCTCCCGCTTATACGAGGACACCACGTGTTGGTCCGGTCGGACAATACCACAGTGGTGCCCTATGTGAACCGGCAGGGCGGTGTCAGGTCCAGGTGTCTGGGCAATCTGACAGAACGCCTGCTCGTGTGGGCACACAGCTCGCTGCGCTCGCTGAGAGCTGCGCACGTACCGGGCCACCTCAATGTGGGCCCGGACAAGCTGTCCAGGGGCCTCATTCTCCCAGGAGAATGGTCCCTGCACCCTCAGACAGTCCAGCTGGTATGGCGCCTATTCGGCAGAGCGGAGCTCGACCTCTTTGCAACAAAAGAGAACGCCCGCTGCCCGAGGTTTCTGTCCAAAAGCGAGGATGCGCTGTCCCAACCTTGGCCCAGCCTCCCGCTGTATGCTTTCCCGCCGATTTCCCTATTGCCCCAGTTCATAGCGAAAATCAGGGAGACGCGCCGCCTGGTGCTCCTTATAGCGCCGCGCTGGGAGAACCAGATTTGGTACCCAGAGCTGGTGAAGCTGTCGCACTCACCCCCCTGGCCAGTTCCGCTGAGAGCAGACCTCCTCTCTCAAGCAGGAGGGTCAGTTTGGCATCCCCATCCAGAGCGTTGGTCTCTGCATGTATGGGTGACCAACGGATACCCGTTGACCTGCCCGAAGGGGTTATGAACACGATTTCACACTCTAGAGCCCCCTCGACGAGGCGGTTATATAGTTCTAAGTGGTCGGTGTTCACTGAGTGGTGTGTTTCCAAGGGATTGGACCCACAGCAATGTGGGGTCCAGCGGGTGCTCTCCTTCCTCCAAGAGCTTTTGGAACTGGGCAGGTCCCCTTCCACGCTCAAAGTGTATGTGGCGGCTATAGCAGCGTTCGCTCAGACAACGCTAGGTAGCACGCTAGGAAGGAACGAGCTCATCATCCGTTTCCTCAGAGGAGCCAGACGGATGAATCCCCCGCGGCCCCCATCGGTTCCTATATGGGATCTGGCCTTGGTCCTAGAGGCCCTGAAGGCCCATCCTTTTGAACCGCTCGAGACTGTGGAACCAAGGTTCCTTTCGCTAAAAACCGCGTTCCTGATAGCTCTGGCTTCAGTGAGACGCGTGGGGGATCTACACGCGCTCTCAGTGAGCCCGACGTGTATGGAGTTCGGTCCTAATGACTCTAAGGTCATTCTCAGACCGAGGCATGGTTATGTCCCCAAAGCGATTGGCACTCCCTTCAGGGCGCAGATTATCTCCCTCTCGGCTCTGCCAGCATCCGACGAGGGGGACGGTGGCAATATCCTCTGCCCTGTCAGGGCATTGAGGGTTTATGTCACACGCTCCGCCGCCTTCAGGCGTTCTGAGCAGCTATTTGTTTCGTTTGGTGGGCGCACTAAAGGTCTCGCCTCCTCGAAACAGACCCTTTCCAGGTGGATAGTGGACGCGATTGCAACTGCATACGCTTCCAAACACCTGCAGTGCCCGCTAGGTGTCAGAGCACACTCCACCAGAGGCATGGCCTCTTCGTGGGCTTGGGCCAGAGGGATTTCCATCCACGATATCTGTATGGCGGCAGGCTGGGCCTCCCCGTCTACGTTCGTGAGATTTTACAATCTGGAAGTTCCTGCCTTACAGGCGAAAGTGTTACCAGTTCAATAGGGCTGTTGGTCCTGCCCAGTGATTCTGCGCAGACATAGCTCACATACTGGTAGTAAGTTCGGTACTAGGCTCATGTGAATTTGAAGGAGACCGGCGGTGCCGTTTCCTCATTTACGAGACGAGCTGTTGTGAGTTTGAAGGTGACCGGCGGTGCCGTTACCTCACTCATATAACAAAATATTGTGAATTTGAAGGCGACCGGCGTTGCCGTTCCCTCATTCATGAGACAAGGTGTGGTGAATTTGAAGGAGACCGGCAGGTGCCGTTCCCTCATTCATGGGACAGGGTGTTGTAACCACCCGTTGTAACCACCCGTCAGTTCGAATGAAGTGTCTGTAGATGTGGTGGCCCGTTTTCCTTACCGGCCACCCTGCCCGAGCAGTGTTATGGTCCCCGGTTCCCTGGGATACATATGCTGTACGCGAGGCGCGCACGGCGTTGACAATATGTTCCCGTAGCGTAAGGAACTTACGCAATACGAGAGAACCTCTCGTAAGAGAACGATACTCGGTTACTTAACGTAACCTCGGTTCTCTCTAGAAGAGGGAACGAGTATTGCGTTCCTTGCCGTGCGCCCCGCGGGCTTTTACGCTTCAGAACTACGAAAACCGAATATGCAGCCCGTGAGCCCTGCTTATATACACGTGGCCACGCCCCACCTGTAGGCAAATGAAGCCAGGTGGGCGCGAAGCGCCCTCATTGGTCGCCACGTCACGCGGGCTCACCGATAGGCTGCTGCAGTTGCCAGCAGAGCAGCCAATAGCACGCTGGAATAGCCTGCTATGGTCTGCCAGGCTGCCGCACTGCGTTGACAATGTTACAAAATTAAGGATAATTTTGGGTTTTTCAGAAATCTCGAAGAAAGAATACTTTCGTAGCGTAAGGAACTTACGCAATACTCGTTCCCTCTTCTAGAGAGAACCGAGGTTACGTTAAGTAACCGAGTATCGTTTAGGAGGAACTGTAAAAGATAGCTGTGGTTTCGGTAGCGGTGCTCGGAGACTGATGTCTGTCTAACTCTGCATAACATGAAACCAAGCGGCAACCTCCCGCAGTTTCTCTTGAAGCCAATACGGAAGTGACATATACTGCAATTAATCGACTGGCCTCTAGGGACAGGCTCCAGAAGGGAGCAGAATCTCATCGAGTCCCATGTTAAAATGCCCAACTTTACAGCAGATTAAAACATGTTTAAAGCCTAGTACAAATTGTGGTTTTGGTCGATACAGCTAATTTCGCCCTTCATGACAACTGTGAGGGGGGTGAATTTTTTGTAACTCATTCGTTTACATTATATAAAGCATTAAAGTTCTGCATAATTAAGGGCGTGGCCACTTCGAATGACAGGTGGATAGCCATTTATCTGCTGTCTGTTAGTCATCAAGTCACTTCAGCTCCGCCCATGTCCCGCTTTTTTGCCAATTTTCTGTTATCCGGAAGTGACGCGCTGCCAAGATGGCAACGGCCATCTCGGCCATACTTTGCGCTTCAAAACTGCTCATCAGAATCCTATGGGTGACGGTCTATGCATGAAACACGCATATGACGTGCAATGTCAGACCGAATTAAATGATTGGACAAACTTTTTATGGTCCTATGCCTTTCACAGACGATATTTATACATATAAATATAATGAAGCTACTTTCAACCAGCATAACAAAAAATGTTTTTGGAACAAATCGCATACCCTGCTTTTAAGAGATCTACATGTAAATGACATCTATTATGATTGGCTAATCTCTTTGTATGTGAAATGGCAACACCCCCACTCAGTTGAAGAATATTGAATAGCCATTCAATGTTAAGGTCGACAATCCTTTGTAAATGAGCTCATGGTTAATTTCACGGCTTAATTTAATAAATTTCATTGTTTCTTAATTAATATATATATAGTGAGGAAAATAAGTATTTGAACACCCTGCTATTTTGCAAGTTCATGGAAATCATGGAGGGGTCTGAAATTGTCATCGTAGGTGCATGTCCACTGTGAGAGACATAATCTAAAAATAAAAATCCAGAAATCACAATATATGATTTTTTAACTATTTATTTGTATGATACAGCTGCAAATAAGTATTTGAACACCTGTCTATCAGCTAGAATTCTGACCCTCAAAGACCTGTTAGTCTGCCTTTAAAATGTCCACCTCCACTCCATTTATTATCCTAAATTAGATGCACCTGTTTGAGGTCGTTAGCTGCATAAAGACACTTGTCCACCCCATACAATTAGTAAGAATCCAACTACTAACATGGCCAAGACCAAAGAGCTGTCCAAAGACACTAGAGACAAAATTGTACACCTCCACAAGGCTGGAAAGGGCTACGGGGAAATTGCCAAGCAGTTTGCTGAAAAAAGGTCCACTGTTGGAGCAATCATTAGAAAATGGAAGAAACTAAACATGACTGTCAATCACCCTCGGACTGGGGCTCCATGCAAGATCTCACCTCGTGGGGTCTCAATGATCCTAAGAAAGGTGAGAAATCAGCCCAGAACTACACGGGAGGAGCTGGTCAATGACCTGAAAAGAGCTGGGACCACCGTTTCCAAGGTTACTGTTGGTAATACACTTAGACGTCATGGTTTGAAATCATGCATTGCACGGAAGTTTCCCCTGCTTAAACCAGCACATGTCAAGGCCAATCTTAAGTTTGCAAATGACCATTTGGATGATCCAGAGGAGTCATAGGAGAAAGTCATGTGGTCAGATGAGACCAAAATAGAACTTTTTGGTCATAATTCCACTAAACGTGTTTGGAGGAAGAAGAATGAGTACCATCCCAAGAACACCATCCCTACTGTGAAGCATGGGGGTGGTAGCATCATGCTTTGGGGGTGTTTTTCTGCACATGGGACAGGGCGACTGACTGCATTAAGGAGAGGATGACCGGGGCCATGAATTGCGAGATTTTGGGGAACAACCTCCTTCCCTCAGTTAGAGCATTGAAGATGGGTCGAGGTTGGGTCTTCCAACATGACAATGACCCGAAGCACACAGCCAGGATAACCAAGGAGTGGCTCTGTAAGAAGCATATCAAGGTTCTGGCGTGGCCTAGCCAGTCTTCAGACCTAAACCCAATAGAGAAAGGCTACTGTACCAAATATTAACATTGATTTTCTCAGGTGTTCAAATACTTATTTGCAGCTGTATCATACAAATAAATAGTTAAAAAAAATCATACATTGTGATTTCTGGATTTTTTGTTTAGATTATGTCTCTCACAGTGGACATGCACCTATGATGACAATTTCAGACCCCTCCATTAATTCTAAGTGGGAGAACTTGCAAAATAGCAGGGTGTTCAAATACTTATTTTCCTCACTGTATATATATATATATATATATATATATATATATAGCTCAAAACAAAATTACTGGGAACTGAAAAATAAGAAAGAGCTAAATATAGCTGCAAGTAGCCATTAGGGGCCAAACACACAAATGGCATTATGAGTCATGCAAGCATGGTATATAAGACCAACTGCACAGTAATTAATGTGCAGTTGTAACCTAATGGATAAAGAGGCAAACTTGTAACCTGAGGGTCACAGGTTCGAGTCTAAGTACCGACAGGAAATGTAAGTGGTGGGAGTGAATAAACAGTGTTCTCTTCCACTCTCAGTACCTCAATTTTTTTTATGAGAAAAAAAAGGCTGCCTACAGCATTGCCCCCGTGTATATTCACAGTGTGTGTATGTATATTCAATACTCACTGCTGTGTGTGTGTGCACTTGGATGGGTGAAATGCAGAGCACAAATGGGACACCATACTTGGCTACATGTCACTTATTATTATTTTAGGCAAAACGCCTGAAAAATCATAAATACAACCACTATTAATGCGATTTAATTGCTTATTACTTTCGGCTAATTGGTGGCGTTGTTACCAAATTGATGTAGTGTGGTCAGTGTGAGCTGACAATAACACATACACAGTTTGGTGTCAACATGCCAAAGCATTGCAAGGTTACAGCCTCAAAATCAGCTTGGCATCATGCCACCAATTTTGTTCATTCATTATTCAAGAACAGTTTAGCAATGTTGGTGAAAATCAAACCAAAGGTCTAGGAGGAGTAAAAAAAAAGTAGGTTTTCAAGAACGTTCAAAATGGTGGACAGACATTTTGACCAACTATGGCATAATTGGTATCACTATTCTTAATATGACTCAAGGAATCCATCAACTCTACCTTCATTAAAATAGACAAACATAACTAAATTAACAGTTTTGGAAATGTCAATTTTTTTGCACAAAGTGTTGCCGTCTCAAATAATGCGAGTGCTTTCAGGTCATGGCGCTGATGACATACAGAGTTTCATTAAGATCCTCAAAATATTCTGTAAATACACTAGCTTGCAGTGGCGTTTCGAAAACATTCTGTATGATTGAGCAATCAAAGTCGCCAGCTACTCTATTCTATTCTTGCGCTTGCCATAAATATCACATGTAAACGTGACAGTGATTAAAGGGTTACTTCAGTGATTTAGCATTAGGCTTTATATCAGTAGAAACCCGGTAGTATATTCAAATTATGGTACTTTCCCCCCTCATATCATATAGTTTGTAGAGAATACGGTTGCGAGTCACGAAATGTACAGGTTTGAGTTCGGTTACATAATGCGTTTGTCACTCCCGTAAATAACTAAACTGTGGGTGAATGCAACCATACGAAGAAGACTCAAAAATGTTTTCCATGATATTTCTTTTAAGCAATGAGAGCAGTCAATATGGTTTCTCTATAAAGGTCTCCTCAGTTCAGATGGGGAAAGAACAGAACAAACTCTCTGAATGATGACCTCAGACAGCTGCTGTGTACCTGAGCCGGAGGCACTCACCGTATCTCTATACACACAGCGGAGAGGTTGGCTATCACACACACACACACACCCACATCTAAACTGGAGTTCAAAACAGGCTAAAAGGATAAAGAGTGAGACAGGTGGAGGGAGACAGTGTGTGTACCTGAATTATTCTCAGACTGGAGCTCTGTCTGCCTGTTTGACTCCACATTGGCTGTGATGGTCACACACACACACACGCACACACACGCACGCACAGAGACGCACACAGACGCACAGACGCACAGACACACAGACACACAGACACACAGACACACAGACACACACACACACACACACACACACACACACACACACACACACACACACACACACACACACACACACACACACACACACACACACACACACACACACACACACACACACACACACACACACACACACACACACACACACACACACACACACACACACACACACACACACACACACACACACACACACACACGATGATGAGTTGAAAATGAGACACAAATATGCACACACACAACAAACTAAACATAATAAAGTAACAAATAAAGAAATGTAAATATATGAGAAAGAAAAAACATCACTGCAATCACACATAGCACCTCTCCACACACTAACAGGGACTGACACAAACATCCTGCCATCTAGAATATATTGGTAACACTTTAAAATGAAAATTAAATCATCATTTACTCGCCCTGGTATTGTTTTAATGCCATATTCTTGCACTCGTCCATATAATGTCAGTTAATAGTGACCACCATCTAGCTTTAAAAAAAGAGACAACCCTTGCAACATGTGTCGTATATTCCAAGTGTTCGGAAGGTATATGATAGGGTTTGGTGAAAAACAAACCGGAATTTAATGTATTATTTAATGAAAACCCTGACCTTGGCTGTTGATCTGTGCACGACTGTACATTCATGTAATGAATTTTCCTATTAGTGCCGCAGTTCTTACTCACCCAGATAAAGCACGCAAGTTGTGAAAAAATCAATATGAATAAAAGCGCAACATGAAATACAATCTATGTCCTATCTTCTCTGAGGTGAATATATCTGTTGTGTAATCACGTTCACAACTGTCATTCTGACAACTGGAGTTCTAGGCATTGCATTTCATGTCGCATTTTTATTAATCCTGATTAATAAAATTGTGTAATTTTTCTGGGCAAGTTGGAGCAAACTTTGATGCTAAGTCTCATGAACGTGCACCATGCCCAGAAGACCAAAGGCCAAGCTCAGGATTTTCATTAAATAATACATTACATTTGAGTTTACTTTCCACCAAACACTTGGAATATATCACGTGCCACATGTGATATATCACGTGCCACATTGTCACAATTCTGTGATAATTTAGAGTCTTTTTTCACTGCCATTATATGGACGACTGCGAGTGGGACATTTTTTTAATCCTCCTTTTGTGGTCTGAAAAAAAAGAAGGGCATAAGGGGTGCGGAAACGATGACTAAATTTTCAATTTACAGTGAACTATCCCTATAACTAACTTTAACTAACAATGAGCAATGTATTTGTTACTGTATTTAGTAATTAATAAAAATACAACTGTTCATTGTTAGGTCATGTTAGCTCAGGTCCATTAAAAATATTAACAGACAACTTTTGATTTTAATAATGTATTAGTAAATGTTAAAATTAGCATTAGCTAAGATAAAAAAATACTTTAGAAGTAGTTTTCATTGTTAGCTCATGTTAACTAATATATTTAGCTAATGTTTACAAATGGAACCTTGCTGTAAAACGTTATCAATCAAATCACTGGATTTCCATGTGCCGAATTATAAAAACTGGAACTAAATCATTTACATCTCATTTCCTGTTTTGTGTGTGGATGAAGTGCCTCTGCACTCTTACTCACAGCTCTCTGGCTGTGCCGTTTCCACTGTGACATTACCGTGGTTACCAGCCTCAGTCTGAGGCAGTGCTTGGTTGACGGTCAAAGTAGGGGGATCAGAATCTGTGACCTTTACAACCTCTGACCCCTCGGACCCTGCTGCCTTGAGAGCAGCTGACAAGGGAGGAAACCTTATTATCAACTGGAGGACTAAAACACCAAAAACAGTGCTTGTCTCAACATAAAAATTGCAAAACTCTAACATAAAAATAATATTTACAAATGCCACTAAACCGCTGACAAAAGCTGTGTGTATAGTACCTATTGTGGACTTTCCTTACAGATGTGACGGGACACTACATCATCAAACATCTCTGGCAGGGGCAGAAGACTCACCTGGGGTGATTTCAGGTGGCCGCTTGGGTTTAACAATGAGTTTGGCTCCGCCCCCAAACACGGCAGCCCACATGCGGTTGTTGAGGGGGTGAGCGGCCAGCCGGAAGAGCTCGTTTCCAGAGTGTGTCCCGAGACCATGAATCAGCAGACTGAGATACACAGCCACCACAGCTTCACATAACATGACGTTCAGACGCACGTGATCATCACCCTGAGCACACGCCAACAGACTGATCAGAGACGACACACCTGGGAAAGAGAAAACATACAATGAGCAGGTGATGACCATCCATCTTCATATCCTGCATCTATCTGTCCTTGCATTCATCCATATATCAAATCTTCCTCACATCTTTCAATATATTTACACCTATCTCTCCATCCATCCATCCATCCAATTTATTTTCCATATGTCCATCCATCCATTCAATCTTTCCTCTGTCTAGGTGATCCATCCATCCCTACCCCCACTCTCAGCTTCCATCCATCCATCCCTGGATTTTTATATAAATAAATCGTTTTGATTTAATCAAAAGGTGGACATTGTCTACCAACATAGACTCAGATCTGGACAAGAGTTTGTATTGTGCCAATATTATTGGTTCACGAGTTCACACTTACAAATAATCAGATAGAATAAAATCTAAGCATATTTCCAGTGCTGTCTGAGGGGAGGGCTCCAAGCTCGGAATTTTGGCCCGAACCCAGAGTACTCCCTCCGTATCTCGGGTTAGGATAGTTAACCAAGCAAGTGTGAGGAGAGGGGGTGGTGGTGGGATGCAGGAAACTGTCGAAGAACATAGGTGAGGCGACTAATATATATTATATATATATATATATATATATATATATAGGCCTCACCCTCATACTGATTGGATAGGCAATTTGAACGGGTTGTTTATAAAACATCATGTAATATTAGTTGTTTTCACCAGCAGTCTGAACATCAGGGACTTTATTAAGAAAGTGAATAGGGTAAGTAGTCTTTACAGATGTTACTTTCTTCTCCACATAGAATGACTCATCACTAGATAAGGATGAGTTTGAAAGTGCCATTTCTCTGTATGTGTTCCGTGCAGTCTGATCTGATGTTTGTTACCTGGCCACTGTGCAGGGGCAGAGGTGGGTGTTGCATGTTCCTCGATGCTCTCTGTGCGAAGTCTACGTCTGTCGCTCAGTAACAGCCCCTGATACACCATCCCAGTATACTGATTGGCCTCTGCCTGGCTGCTAAACACACACACATCAGCCAGAGGGCGTGAGTCAGTGAGAGTATGTATAAGAGTTAACAGAAAGGAATGCGGTTTATAGTAGTCAATCAGCGCTGGTACAACATCTTCACAAGCATTTTAAGGTGAATAACCAGTGAGTTTATCAGTAGTGTGTTTGTACCTGTAGCTGTGGCTGTCACACAGTGATTGGTAGATACAAGCTGATAGAGAAGCAGCGAGAGTGTGTAAAGCATTCACCTGGAATACACATGCACATATTAGTAGAAGCACACAGAGATTACATCTACATTTATCCGGATACATTTGAAAAAAGCGGTTTAGTTGAAAATATGCTGATTTTGCTCATGGTACTCAGCTGCAACAATATGTTTTTGCAAAAAGAAAGAATATATTAGACATCTAAATGTTTTTTAGTTTTTTTACCGTATTGAAATTGAAACTGGGAATCAATAAGAATTTGAATCAATAAGCAGAATCAGAATCGGAATTGCAAAAGTTCAAACAATACCCAATCCTACATAGCAGGCCCATGCTGGTATATACATAGATATCTATGGTTACAATGTGCATCACGTGACAAAACATGCTCATTGTTTTCAAATGATTTTCAATTTTCGCAGTCAACACTACAATGCAAAAATGGCATTTTCAAATTTATCCATTTGGGAGAGCGTCTTGAAAAAGCTCTGTTTTCGCAGGATAATAACGGCGTGTCAGAGTGGACGGAAAGCCAAAACAGAGATTCATGTTGTGGCATCGTGAAAGGGTGTGTCATAGAGGGAAGGTATGTGCCATCTAGGTGGTTGCAGCATGGGGACTACAAACCAAGATGGCCGCCCCCGGTCGAAGCACAGCTGTTGCGAGTGAAGGAGAAAAGCTATTAATGAGCTATTAAAAGAGAGACTGCCTGTGTCTATAGAGAAGCTGGAAGTGTGTTTTTGGGTTGTAAAGTTTTGAAGTTTTAAGTTGATAATTAAAAAGAAACCAGTGGCTTGATGTCTGCCTGGACACGATTTGTGAAGCAATCCTCCCTTTGAGGATACCCGACCTCTCACGATGCCACATCGTCTTCAAACTGTTTCCAATCTGTGTGTTTTTATGTTTGTCTCACCCGGTCGTCCAGTATTTCTGGGTGTGGTGGAGCCTCCAGCTGGACAATGGTGTAGAGGATGTCATGTATGTGGTTTCCGAGGTGCAGTACTGGGTTAGCGATGACGGTCTTGGTGGGGGCGATGCTGGCCGACAGCAGGGGCATAGTGGTGGGGAGGGGGAGTGGCGATTGAAGCTGCTTCACGGTCATTTCCTGAGGACACCAACCAACAAATTATATAAGAACACAGTCAATCAACCAACCAGTTGCATGACTGCACAATATAAATCAATGAACATGTAGTGGGGATGTAAGGACACACTTGCTGTGATTCCTGCAGCAGGAAGAGCAGTTCCATTCTGACAGACGTCACTCCTCCACCCTTGGCCCCATGTAGACTGCAGTAACTGAGGAAGACTCTAAGCAGAGCCTGATTCTTCCTCAGCCAGGCTTTCCTCCTCTCTGCATGCAGCTGCTTGGCTTGTAGACGCCGTCGCTCCATCTGGTGACGTTCATATGCACCTGCTTCACCACGGATTTGTGAGTCTTCCAGGTCAAAAGATCCATCTCCACCCCATTTCTCCAGCTGTCCTACAGGCGCTTTGCCCTGAACCTGACATATTAATATATCAAAAACAAACAAGACCAAAATATTGAATGTTTAGCATATATTTAATATTATTATTAATTATTAATAATATTTATATTATTATGCTCACCTACATATTTTAATGGCTTCTTGGAGTTAACCTTAATATCATGATTCAGTTGTTTTGAACTGCTCGTTTCAAAGAATCACTCAAAACAGAATTCAGGTATTTTACATTCTTTAAAATGTTATAGTAAAGATGTATGCATGTAAACATTGCTGATTATTACTATAGATTGTTACTTTACACATAAATTAATTAATACAATATTATTCCGTGTGTTCATTTAGTGCAAATAAATTAATGTGGAAATTATTATATACTTTAAATGGCTGTTCCTCTCATCTTAAATGCTAATAAAATTGTGATGAAAAGGAACAATTTAAGATAGAGACATGGTTCTATGCATCAGTTGTTGATTGGATTTTGAGATGTAGGCGTTGCACTCAAAAGTGGAGGCAGATGAACATAAGCTTTTAGGGACGGGTTTAAATTGGCTAAATTATTGGTGAAATCCTGTATACGTCACCATTTAAACTAGAAAGTCTAGTTATAACATTTTGATTAAACATTACGAAAAAAAGAGGAACATATGGACAGATAAATTGTTTACATAATTGTTTACATAATTGCTTAATATCTATAAAATGCATTTAGAAAAAATAATATATTTTAATTTCAAGCCAACTTTAAAAATTAAGATATACTGTACATTGAACACTGTCGAAGAGCTACATACTATTTAGATTGACCACCCTCACATGTTCACCGCATACATTGGATTTTTGGAAGTGAAGAACCATTGTATTCAATTATTGGGTTCATGGAAAATCTCAATATTGTTTAGCTTTAGAGATGAGATGGTGGTGAGCACCAACCTTATAGTTGCAGATGTGGTGCACGGCCTCAATTTCTTTCTCAAGCCAGTTGTAGAGCTGAAATCGCAGTTTTCCACCATCCACCTCGTATCCTGTTGCCAGTGTCCGCAGCTCTGTCATGAGAATCTTCAAACAGGCTCGGAACTTGAGCTGTTCGGCGATCACATCCACCTCTGACTCGCCCTTTGAGTCGCCACGCTTTAGGGCTGCTGATATGGATGGCTTTTTGGCCTCTTCATCCTCCACTTCTGGCTTTTTCATGGTCAGCCCATCGTCTTCATCCTCATCTTCCTCCTTATCAACCCCCCAGTCCAATTGTAGACTCTCATCCTCTATTTTAACCAATGGTTGACTCCAGTCCAGCCCGGTGGAAGAGTCAGCTCCCCAGGCCTGGCTGGGGATGGCAGGAACTCCCCAGTCAAGTTCTGAAGCCTTTCCTCCATTCTCCTGTGGTTGGGCAGCACTTATGTTGGCCACAGACGAGCCCTTACTCAGAGAAGAAGCTTTCTTAGTGACTTTGGGAATTTTGGATAAGACCTCAAGGGCCAGGAGTGGACAGCCCACCTTAAAGTGAGCATTGGCGGTGGTGAAAAAGAGCTTTCGCTCTATCAGATTGATTTCGTCTGCAGAGTTGCGTTCTGATGTTAGACCAACTGCAGCCACAAACCCCTCGGGGTTAGCAAAGTGCCGGCGAACGATCAGAGGGTGTGCGCGCAAGTAGTTATAGAAACTAAAGACGACAGGATTGCACGATTTCACCAGCACATCTGAAAGAAAGAAAAATTATTCTTTCTCAAATTGTGATTTGCTACAAATGTGTGCTGCAGACAGTCAAACAATTAGTGAACTAAAGCACAGCATGTTAAAACTTACCCGCTCCATCTTTAAAATGTATCCCCTTTAAAGCATTGCCTCTGACTAGTTGTCCTTCCTAAGCCATCTCTAATTGTTATTTGTAAAGCTAACATAAACAGTGTACAGACTAATATAGTGGCAGTGTTGCTTTTTGTGATTATTACTCTTAACATATTTAAGTACTTATTGGTAGCTATAATGTTATTTTATAAAGCACTATAAAGTATACTGTATCAGCAGATTTCTAAAGCCTCTAAATTATCAACATGATCAAAACTTATACATGCTTTCGGTCATCTGATTGACAGTTTATACTTTTTTAGCAAGTAAAAGGCCTTTTACATGATAAACATGTCTTTTTGTTAAAAATCTTTTGATCTTTATAAAGTAAACATAAGAATAAATTGTATCCATACATCACCTTTAGCAAAATCATGTTAAAATGAGAGTATCAAATACATGGTATGGTATGGCTTTTGACAAATGTTTAATTGTACAATTTTCAATCATCATTGTATTGCGTTGCATTCTATGTTTTGTACCCCACAATACATACTACAGAGCTTTGATTTAGAGTTTAGATAAAATGCATACAATCAGTTGTCTATGTAAAAAAGTCCACTATACTGTTATAAAGATCTGATTGATTACAATCTATCGGAATGTCATCAGACTTTTTGCCTATATAAATATCAGCAACTGCACCAAATTGCATATTTATGCTCAGTGCTGGCCTCTGAATAAAATGGTATGAGCTCCATATTCTCATGTATTATACTATATGAGCCATAAAAGCCTGATGTATCAAATACAATACTCAATTATGTACTTAATATGCAAACCTTTTCTTCTCTTTTTTGGTCTATAGGATCAATGTCAGGCTTTAAAGGGTTAAAGACTCTTACCAGGGTTCTCATTATCCTCTTTGTAAATCTGTTCCAGCAGTGTGTCCAGGGCTCTGGTGTAGTCCTTCATGATCCAGTACGCAATGCTCCTCAGGAACGGGTCAGGGTGCAGTTTGGTACAGGAGAACCCACTTCCATCCCTGTTGCAGCCGAGAACCTTCTCGTACAGGATAGCCTGACAGGTGGAGGAACTCTCGTAATCAGCCTCGTAAAGACGCGCAACAATCATCGCAAGCTGGATGTCCTCCATTTTCTCCAGACACACCTACCAGAGAGACGGACCAATTTATCAACAACATGTCTCAATCATGTTTCATTTAAAAAATATAAAGATTGGGGAAAGACAATGGTTACTTTTAAGATATTTTGAGTCCCACTTTATATAAACTGTCTTCATCTACTATGTACCAACATTCCAATTATCCAATTCCAAGTATCAATTAATCATGATACAATGCACTTATTGTGCAGACACGTTTTAACATTGAACTTGTATTTAAAAAAAATAAAGCTGTTACATCTGTAATTACATCTATATATTA
The DNA here is from genome assembly GCA_023566225.1 of Romanogobio albipinnatus. NCBI lineage: Eukaryota > Metazoa > Chordata > Actinopteri > Cypriniformes > Gobionidae > Romanogobio > Romanogobio albipinnatus. The sequence goes on along the minus strand of CM042251.1, from coordinate 14,189,049 downwards.
CACTTTTGACCTTTTTCTTACACAACCATACTACCATCCCTAACTTTACCCATCTCCCACCTCAATAGCAGCAAGTGTTTTGCAATACAAGTACATTGTACAGAACAATTATATATTTGTATTTAAGTACATAGTACCTAAAGACACCTAATCTAAAATGTAACCATTGTGACACTTAATTTACTTAATTTATTTTTGCATTGTGACATTATTTTAATCATAATTAAGCATATTTTGATCAAAAATTCTCACTATAATGTAAAAAATTACTAAAAAAAAAAAAGGTACATTTATACATTATTGTTGTATCTGTAATGCCTTAAAACATGCTGATAAAAAAAAAAACCTTAAATGTAAAATGTCTGGACACATTACCATATGGGAGTTTAATGAAATATGACCCATACATATTTAAGAGTTTCAAAAGTCACACAATTATTTATGACTTAATATTTGTTAAATGTTAGACTTAGTAGCATTAGTGCTTTTACAGAACACTTTTTATTAATCTGTTTAAAATATAAATTGACTAAAAACAGAAGCAAAGCTAATTTATATTCCTAATATTAGCTCCACATGTCTCATTTTTACATCATATGTAATGTTGCAATCTTTCACAATTGGTGCTATCACTGTGTTTTGACTGTTTGCTGTCAGACATCCAGCCCAAGGTAAACTAAAATTGTCATGTGTCCATCAAGGGAGTTTATCAGTGATGTTTAGACTAAACCACTCAGGGCTGTTATATCACACTCCACTCTTCACAGACGACCACACGCTCTATGACGTCACAAAAGCAAACCAAAAGCAGCAGACTCCACAAAGAGATCAACAACACACAGTTTCTATATTATCCTGGGAGTGAATTTCGACGTGGTTAAAATAGGATGGTGCAGACCTCAATGGCGTCTTTCAGGGAGCCAGCGAGCAGGAAAAACGCAGCTGACTGCTCAAAGCGCTGTTTTCCCAGGAGAGAAAAGGCGTTCTTTAAAGCCGCCTTCCTCCAGCGGTCCTCCCTGAAGTTATGGCTGAAAAACTGGGTCATCTTCTCATCGTGTTGAGACCTTCACAGAAATCAATATATAAATGAAAAAGTGTAAATTTCACAGCTCCTTCAACAAAAAAAGCCTCAAGCAGCATCAAAATAATAACACCACATATGAGAAGCAGCTATGTGAAAATAAAAAAAGTGCATCAATGAATAAGAGAGGTTAAACAAAGTCAGCGAGTTTAAAGTACCTGAAGAGACCCCAGAGAACGGCCTTCTTCTTCATGGCCAGATAGAAGAGAGCTGCATCCAGCGGATCATTATTCCTCTGAAATGCTGCTTTGGCTACCTAATGCAAAGTAAAGAGGCAGAGATTTTTTTAAATAATATTTATAACCTTTAATATCATCAATGCCATATATACTCTCTAACGCTTGTAATAATAAAGCTTCATTGAACTGAAATTAAATTAACTGCAAACATGTATCTAAAATGAACTAGATTATCTGAACTGCAGTGGAATTGTATTGAACTGAATTCAATCAAAGTGAAAAAAAAAAAAAAACACCTTGCACTTCTGGAGACTCCAGGTAGGCTGCAGTTCTAGAAAATAGTGGCGCGCGCTGGAGACTAAAGGGTTCCTGATGGTTTCACACTTAATTCTTCACCTTAATTCTTTTGCAGTTAACGTGTCTTTTCTTTGCCACCCGTTTTTGTCTGACCCTGCTGACCCAATGCGCCTTCATGAGCAATTACATATCACTTCTAAATGATTAAATACTAAATTAATAGTAGTTATTAGGATTAATGTGGTTTGGTCATATGTGCCTGGAAAAAATATAAGAAAATCAACGTTCCTAATCATTCAGCACGCAGTGTAAGCGAAATTTAAATAGACTTGGAACAGAATGTAAAAGAGCACAAGAAAAAAAAAAAATAGTGGTAATGCAATTCTCCTGTAGAAAGTGTTACTGAATCATCATTTGTCGTTTCTGGACAACATTCCTATCAGCCAATAATAGTCCTATAACTTTATGAGCACTAATGGTGTCCTGGAGACCTAATCATACAAATTTCAGATGTCTCCCTTATCTAGCACATCCATTTCATGTCTAACAAGCTGACAGACTAACAAGCTGATGAGTTCTGATAAGAATGACAATCACGTGTCCTTGATTTTGGAGACATCCAAAATGTGTACTGCTGGAGGGACTTCAGAAACAGGATTGAGAAACGTTGGTTTCTATAGAAATGTTGATCCAGAAATATATTTTGCATAAATAATGTTGTGTATGCGCAAGTGTGTTTGTGTAGTCTCACCTTCTCCACCATCCGCCTCAGCGTGTTAATATTTCTGATCCACCACCCGACGCCCACCGCCCTGAGCTCAGACCACTGTGGATCTCCTCTCTGCATGGCAGGAATCATGTTCAACATCTCCTCCTCGGCTTCGGAGTGGAACGCCCACGCAAAGTGACAAGTGGATACTCCTGGACACACCAAGACAGTATAGCACTCAGGACAAGGACATTTTGAATTTGAAAACTGTTTTACAATAGCAAACCACAAGCAGTATTTTTAGGGCCATCAACGTAAATCTTTGTGAGATATTTAATGTATTAATGTATTAAATCTTGCATTATGACCATTTAATTCTCCTGATTTATAAATTAAATATTTTATTTTTAGACAGGTAAGCACTGTTGCAAGAAGAACCCAGTCTAATGTTTTATATTCATATGCGATCAGGCATAACAAATAATGACAGGGGAAGTGAACAACACTGATTATCTCTTCATCACGGCACCTGTTAGTGGGTGGGATATATTAGTCAGCAAGTGAACATTTTGTCCTCAAAGTTTATGTGTTAGTAGCAGGAAAAATGGGTAAATGTAAGGATTTGAGCGAGTTTGACAAGGGCCAAATTGTGATGGCAAGGCAACTGGGTCAGAGCATCTCCAAAACTGCAGCTATTGTGGGGTGTTCCTGGTCTGCAGTGGTCAGTATCTATCAAAAGTGGTCCAAGGAAGGAATAGTGGTGAACTGACAACAGGGCCAAGGCTCATTGATGCACGTGGGGAGCACGTGGAGGGGTCATGTGGAGTCCAGGCCTTGATGGGTTAGGCCTGTTTTGGCAGGAAAATGGGACCAACACAATATTTGGAATAATTATAATGTTATGTCTGATCGGTGTATCTTACTTTTAAAAGATGATTTGCTCCACATTGATCTTCAGTGACAGGTCCATATTTCTTTACTGGTCTCAGTTCAATAGCAGTGTTGAAAATTGCAACACTGTTACTGAACGGAATCAACATTGAACTGACTTGAGCTGAATAAGGACACGGTTGGCGTCTGTAGAACTGCTTTACAGCTCAATTCAAATTGTTTCATAAATAATGTACTTTGCAACATTGACAGGTATTGAACTGAACTGAATTGAATTGTACAACATTAACACTTATGTTCTTCTGAATTCATGTGAGTATGCTTTGAAACAATCTGTTTTGTATGAAGCACTATATAAATGTGACTTGACTTGATTGCCTTTGTTAGCAAAGCTTTAGCACCACCTTATCTGAGCGAACCCCTTTTCACTGCATGTTCACATGGGAGTGTGATGTGTGTATATGTGGATGTTGGTGAGTATGTGTTACCCTGATGCAATAGCTGCATTCTGTAGAGTGGAGGCAGGGAGGTCAGCAGACAGGTATGTAATCTCATGGCCAGCAGGTAACGTAGACCACACTCATCTAGAGCTTCTCCACCTGCAGAAACACACATTTACTAAACCAAAATATAATTTTTTACTTCTAATTCCTTTTCTGCAAGGTGATTCCATTGCTTTGGAGGTACCGTCAAACCTTCTGGTTTGAAAGCGTGCCATGTGATCGTCACTCTTAGTCGTATAGGAGTGTTAATAAAGGTCAGAGCACACACAATCCTGAACATATTCAAGACCATGATCGCATCACCTCATAATGACTCTGATAACACCTGATCCAATTAAACATTTAACAGCCCAAAAAAATCCAGGACATCAACACTCAGAGATTAATTCAAAATGCTTCCTCCAGGGGGAAACTGAGGATTGAACTTTGAAGTTCATCAGCAACCTAATTTAATGCGAATTAGAACAAAATTATAAACACACACATACTGTATGATTTATCCTACTGTCCCTGAACCTTTCTCCTTGCATTTTGGCTCTAGCAAGCACTGGAACACAGTGTTAAGATTTAGTACTAAAGAGACTAAATAAAAAATATCTGAGCTATAGGTAACATGGATAAAGCCTGATATATTCAATGTTGACAATAAATAATAATATCAAGGTTATTATAAAACAAAATTATTATGGTTTTCTCTTCATGTACTTTGTTAACCCCACTGACATACTAGACAGTTAGCCAACACAAACAGTATATCACATTCACAAGATGTGTATATTATAAGAGACAAATGTTTTAATCTCACTGGAATAATTTTTGTTTATTAATTTAATATTTAATATTTAAATGTATTAACCTGAATATTTGAAGATGACAATATAACATATTGATCTGAAATACAGTTTCTATTTTAAACCGCTTTCTTTGATATCTTAATGTGGCTTATACTGCCAGTCAATGGAGAAAGATGCAAAATGCTACCAGCTGGTGTAATGACTACATCTTCCAGCAGGGGGTGACAACAAAACCTAGACCTTAGGACATCATGCTATATATAGACTGTCTTGATACCACTGTCACCACTGTTGTGTACCTTAAAATAATACTAAACTGCCAAAAAACATGAGGCTAAATGTCACAGCACTTTTATACAACTAAAGAAGTTGAAAGATAGCTGTCAAATGGCTATATCTTTAGCTGTTTATCTGATAGATCTGCTAATAATAGTATGCATGTAATATGGAAGGAGAAACACTACCCACAAAGACAGGATTCATAATATCTGGCTGTTGATGTGCTGTTCACATCATGTTACAATTACCATAATAGAGTGCTGCAGGGATGAGCAAAACCCAGAAATAAGTTAGCATTTTAGCACTTCCGGTTCCATCGTCCTGAAGTCAATTCGAATGGGTTTTTGGTTAAAGGTACAGTAAGCAATTTCTTAAAATCATTGTTGAATACTGCTGATATTTGAAATCAACCCAAACAAACACACCCCTCCCATCATTGCTCAGCCCCCAAAATGCATGAGCACGCAATGCAAGAGTGGATGTCTCTTTATCAGACCAGAAACGAAGCAAAATAAAGCAAAGATGACAAACGAATGACAAGGAAGGAAGAACAAAAATTGAACATACAGTACATGAGTTTCCATCAAGTATATACAGTACACGAGTATATACAAGCAAGAGTATGTTGTTAGTCGCCACTGAAAACGTCTCGGGTTACGACTGTAACCCTGGTTCCATGAGAACAGGGAACGAGACGCTGCGTCCTGAGACACTATGGGGAAACGCCTCAGCGTGACTGGTATTTGAAGCAATAAAACTGTAAAATCACAGCAATCTTATTGGTCGGTGACAGCCTATGACATCATAATAGTGTGACCAGGAAGTATATAAGGGGCGCCTAGAGAACGTCCTCCACTTTTGACACATCCGTCTGAAGGGACTGAACAGACAGCTTGGAGGCATGGCAATGAGACGCAGTGTCAGGGAACCAGGGTTACAGTCGTAACCAGAGATGTTCCCTTTCGAAAGGGAGCTCGCACTGCGTCCTGAGACACTATGGGGAACAAAATACCCACACCGCCATGCTGAGGGGAGTGCATGCCAAGAAATGGCTGTGACTAAGCACAAATAATGGCAGTTTAAACAGAAATGCCAAAAACCACTCACCCCTTCTAGTCACACACTAGATTGTCAGTGACAGTAGTTTCTACACTGTGGTCCTACACTGCTCAAGCTGTCAAGCCTCAATGAGGAAGTGCCTCCATAAAGTAACAGAAGGACTTGTCAACGGCCGCTCAAAGGCTTGGAACCAGCATCTTCACTAGGAAGGGGTTCCTTTAAGGGAGTATGGCCAGGGGGTCACTATTAGGGGACATTGTGTCAACCCCCAGAGCCACCAGAGAGTCTGACCCAGTCCTGTGACCTAGTCTAGCCAACAACCTGTCTGTTTCAACATGTATGTACATGCTTGTATTTTTGAGAGAAAAATGTTTATGCATGGTTTTTGAGAAAACTACTTTTTGTTTATTTGTAATTAAGGCCTCAAAACACACAATAGATATGTGTCCACAAGACTTTTGAATAATGGGTGTTGTTGCTTCAAACTGATGTGAGAATCAGTGAGCCTACTCATTCACATAAAAAAATACACTGATTTAAAATTTGTAAGAGTTTTTCTTCACAAAGCCAGTTTGCGAGGAGGCATGATATCTACTGAATAATGATGAGTATCACCTGAGAGGACAAAAGAACAATAATTGTTTGCATAATGACCTGTATAATGAGCTGCATAAGGAATGAGCTTCAGGTACCTATGTGACTGAGAGCAGCAGGACAAAGGACATTGTATATTATATATTGTACTTATCTTTTAGACTAGAAACAAGACAAAAATTACTAAGAGCATTTTTTCTATATTTTTTTTTACTATTTTTTTTGTTTTTGAAAGTAATCCCATGATAAAAAAATAAAATAATAAATCATTAAAATTAAGATACAATTTATACAAAACGAAATTCACTTTAAAGAAAGCAATTCACTTTCTACAAAACAAAACTCGATATTAACTCGATAAAACAAACTTTGATATTAAATAAAAAAAATAGGCCTATCATTAGACTATAATATTTAAACATCAATATGAAGAAAAATACGTTTGACTGGTACTATATTTATAGCATCTGAGCAGACATTTGTGAATAAAAGCTTTATTACTGTGACACTAGGTTCTTTTACAATAAACACATTATTATCTGTCCAAAACAGGCCAAATAAACCTTGTCTAAACAGTCTTGCATGTATGACATCTTAGGTTGCAGCAGGATTCATATTTAAGCAGTCTTTGTGAGTTTAATATTCACAGATGCTAAACGAATAAACTTAACAGAATAAAACCTACATTAAAATCAGCCCTGAATCCTTTGCTTTAAGAAATGAACAGCTTTTCATGAGGAGAATTATAGCCCAAAACGTTGCAAAACTATGTAGCTGAAGTAACGTTACAGTGCTTCACTTGATGTGTTTGTATGAGTTGATGTGTGGGCGTTGATGCGTGGACCGTCAGTATTTGAATCTGAAAGAGCGTGTGCTCCGTGGGTGTGGTCGCATTAGCGGATAATGATGTGGCTCGCGAAAGACTGACATCTATCACTGAAACATATGAAAATGACGTGAAAATGAGTCTAACAGAGATAGCCACCTGTAAGCTTGTAATACTTAACAAGCATATTACTTTCTACCCTTAAACATAGGGAGTACAGATCTCATGCAACCAGCCTGTCGAGGAGGCCTCTATGTCCAGAATGTCACGGGCATGGGCTCAAGGCTAATGCTTGAGTTCCTGAATAGGAGGGAGTACTTAGTTGGCTCAACCTATGCATCATAGGTGTTGGACACAAGGGGCACAGAGCTCTGGGGGTGAAGCACTCTTAGAGGACCCTGAACAAGGGGGGCTAATATCAGCTTGAAAAAAGACAAACCTTTTCTCAAGGGTGGAGGCCTTAACAAACAATGACACTTGCTCTAAGACAGGCTCTTGCTCTGACCTAAGCTCTGGAGGAGTGGAGGCCTCAACGGGATGAAATTCCACGGAAAAGGCCTAGAACACCTAACAACGCTCAGAGGAAGCTTTCTCAGAAATAGCCTGCAACACCTGGCTATTTGTCCGTGCCTAACACCACTAGGGAACTGTACCTCAATATATAGCTTTTTACTCTGGTAACAAGAGGAGTCCAGCTCAACCTAAGCAGATTGAGGTGGCCACAGGGCCTGCAACTCACATTATTAGCATAATGCAGAAGGCAGCCCCCCCGGCCGGACGACTCTCACAGTGAGAGGAGCCATACCATGATCACTTGCTATCAGTCTTGGGCTGGATAGGCTCTCCTTTAGGAGCAGCCTACTCTGAGCTACTGTAGGCTAGGAGGCGGAGATGCTACAGCGAAAACTGCCTCTGTCTAGTAGACATATTCCTGAAGAACTAAGCCTAGGTTGGATATCGGGCCGGCCCAAATATGGAGGGCCAGCATACATGCATTCATGACCTTCCTGGACCTCAGTGGAGCGGGGGCTTCAACATAATGACTCTCTAAATGAGAGGAAGTTCACACTCACCACAGGGTGACAGTTAAGGTGGCCTCGCAACAGGCCAACACTTAGAACATCATCTACCTAGAGCTCAGTAGAGCAGTGTCTTCAACATAATGACTCTCGGCTGAGGAAGCCAGCTCACTCACCACAGGGTGATTGTCAAGGTGCCCTCATGTCAGGCCAACGCTTAGAACATCATCTGACTGGAGCTCAGTGGAGTGGTGGCTTCAATATAATGATTCTCTAAATGACAGGAAGTTCACACACTCACCACAGGGTGACAGTCAAGGTAGCCTCACAACAGGCCAACACTTAGAAAATCATCTACCTGGAGCTCAGTGGAGCGGTGGCTTCAACATAATAATTCTCGGCTGGGAGGAAGCCAGTGCACTCACCACAGGGTGATTGTCAAGCCCACAGAGGGCCAGCGCTTGAAGTCATGATCTATCATGAGCTTGGGGGAGCAGAGGCTTCAGCATAGTGCTTCTACTCTCTCAGTGAGGGGAAACCATTTCACTCAACCTACAGAGGTTATCAAGAAGTCAGATAGCCATACCCTTGAAATTGTGAACTTGCCTGGAGCTTGACAGAGCAACAGCTTCAACAGAATGATTCACATGAGGAAGCCAGCTGACTCAGCACATAATGATTATCAAGTCAGCCCTAGGGCCAACACTTGAAACATCAACTATCTGGTAGCTCAAATGAGTGACGGCCTTATAAAAAACAACTCTCTAATTTGAAGAGGCCAGGCCACTCACTACAGGTAACATTTGTTCTGAATGTTACCCACAATATAAACTACTCTGAGAGGAGAGGAGGTACATAGTAAGGGTGTCACGATAACCTTCCCTAATAATGGGAGCTCCCCTATATAATACTATATAAAATATAATATTGTGAATAAACACCACCTGTATTCCTTTGTATAGGGAGCTGAGGTCCCTGAACTATAACGGCTCTTAACCAATGGTGAGGCAACCTACAAAGCTCAACCTGAGACTTCAGAAAGCGGAGGCCTTAATGTAAATGAGACCTTCCATACTCTACAGCCTGAAAGGATGCACTCACTACCAAGCCTGGTGCTGGACACACAGAAGGGTTCCAATGATGGAACAAACTCATTATCAGCCCAGCCTCAGGCCTGATGTTATGAGCGCCTGTGGGGGTGGAGTTTAAAGTCATCATAAACGGGGCAGGGCAGCTGTGAGGGCTCAGATGTCTCTCCTTATTCACCCTCGATAGCCATCTCCTGCTCTTCCTGGCTTGGCGGCAGCAGGGTATGGTCTCTCGCTTCTTACAGCTGCTGAAGAGTGAGAGCGATAACACCTCTCTCTAACTCTTCAACAAGCTTCATCTGAGACCCCCGCACTCTCAGTGAGAGGGACCAAGCAGATGGGTACAGATGCCTGTACCTCTTCCCCCAGGAAGATAGACAAACAAGACTGGGGTTTCCTAACAGGGAAACGCTCACAATGCGTGCAAACAGCTCTCTCAAGAACTGAGCGCATGCTCATCGACCAAACAAACAACAAAGTTGTGCGTGTGATCCAGTGTCAAAAAGCTTTGAACACAAATCCACACATCACTTGAAACGTTTGCTTAAACGAGCCATTCTTACATTGATTTTGAGCATCACTTCAAACAAACAAAGTTGATATGTTCTCTCTAGGCGCCTCATATATACTTCCTGGTCGCACTATTATGATGTCATAGGCTGCCGTCGGCCAATAAGATTGCCTCGGTTTTACAGTTGCTTCAGATACCAGTCACGCCGAGGCGTTTCCCCATAATGTCTCAGGACACAGTGCGGGTTCCCTTTCGAAAGGGAACCAATGTTATTCAAATATAGAGCATAAACAACCTTCTTCAAATATAAATGAGTTTATACCTCCCCTACTGCTGATTGGGTTTGAGTTTGTTGTGGTGCTTGGTCCAAATTACTTTCAACAGCATTTTTCAGTAATAGCTTACTGCACCTTTAAATGCCTGAAATAAGGTGGCAAAATGGCAGTAAAAGGTAGTTAGGTATGAGAATGCGTGAATCTTGACATCAGCTACAATCCTAATCAAACACACAAAATCTTAAGGATTACTAGAAAATTACATGTGTATGTGTTTGATTAGGATTGGAGCCAAACTCTGCAGGGCCGTGCAAAGTTTCCCACCCCTGCTGTAGTATTTACAAGTAAAATGTTTAATTCTTCATTTGCAGAAACAAGTATAAAGTAAGCCTATCATAAGTTGATTCCCTTAGTGTAAACACTACAGTTCCTTGGAACTAGCAAGACGAGGGTTTGTTCGAGCATCCAGAAAAGCCCAAAAAATGTAATTTTTTCTCAATTTGCCTTTTTTTTTTTTGTCATTCAACCAGTACTTTTTTTCTCAAGTTGGACACTAGTGGGGCAGAAATAACATACTTCAATTTTAAAGTTATGTATGAAAAGAAAACTCACCAGCGTACTGCTTATCCGTGGGTCCTGAAACTTCAGCACTAGTTGTCGCCACAGTATCGGCAAGAGCCACAAGGAACATCTGCTCGAGGCGCGTGAGTCCTGGCAGGCTGGAGTGCATAAGATGTGAAGACAGCACCTGTGCGTGTTCAGGGCCAAAGTATGTGGGGCCGTACTGTGACAGGTTAATAACACGAGACTTCTTCTCTGGTTTCTCTGCAGCAAAGCTCACAAAATCGTCGGTGGTGACAGCCGGCACCTGAAACAAATCAGCATACTGATCCTCTGACTGTTGCTGCATCTCATGTTCTGCCCCTTTTCCAGCTTTTCCCAATTCCTCTCCTGCCTTATAAGATGTGTCCTGGTCTGCGGACAGCAGGGCATATAACGGAAGTGGGGGGATGGAGTTAATTTCAGTGTAATCTCGTCCACTGTCTCGGCCAGCAACGATAATGTCTTTTGCTGTGCTACCTGTCACGCTGATGGTTCGAGATAAGTGCCTCCTTGCACCACCTTCACCTGCTTCTACATCCCTTACCACAGCAACTTCTCCAGCAATGCACTTGACTAGGTGTGACAAGATAGCCTTGGCTCGACGTACCCTTCCGAGGTCCATAAGCTCTAGCAGCTGGGATGGATGGTATTGTGGGAGAGTGGGCGACAATGAATGGGCTGCCTCAAACAAGCCGCCATCTTGAATTACCGCTGGGGGGCGGAATGCATCCTCGATTCCCGCACTGCCCTCGAAGACACTCTTAGATCGTGCTCTGCCCTCATTTGAAATGGATATAGTGCGACCTCCAACGGCCTCTGGGGATAAGATGTTGTTGTCCTCTGAATCTCCCGGTTTCTCGTCCTGCCTCCACTGCGCGTAAACCTGCATCTCACAGTCCATGCCCACCACCAGGATGCCATCACGCACCCAGGATAGGGACACTGGTAGGGATGGGGTGCCGTCCACGGAAGACACAAGGTTTACAGACCTTAGCAGCACCCAACGAGAGCGAATTCCCTGTTTTATGCTTCCCCCTAGAGGCAGAGTGACTGCCATTCCATCTTTCACTCTTGTCTGCTCGGTGACAACCCCTGAGATCCGTCCATACATAAGGATGTTGGATCCAACCCCAACCGTCAGGATGTGGGACCCATCTTCTTTAGACAGCCAGTCCAGATGCACAAAGTGCTTGATATTGGGGCTGTCTTTGGTAACAAACAGATCCGACTTGCTATAGACAACCAAATTACTATCGACACTAACACGTGGATCTAGCGTTTTCACAGGTTTGCTAAAATCATCAAGATGAATCGTCTGTTCTAGAACCCATTCCGAGCCGCCCGTCGACTCACACTCATAGATTGATACAAGCATGGAGAAGTCCTTAGACATATCACCATCACTCCCAGGCAAAATCTGTTTGAACGACACAGCAAGTCTTCCTGTGTAGGAGCAACTGACAGCAACAGGTCGGCCCGCAACACACACAGAGCTGTCATTGTCTTCTTCCTCTTTCAAGAGGCTCCAGTGCTCCCACCGATATGAACACTTCTCTTCGGGGTGGGTTGCTGATGAGTCCATGTCTACCCTACAGTGCCAGAACCTGACACGTCCATCAGAACAGGTGGTCACAATCAGGTATGGAGCCAAACAAACAGGGTAGATAGACGAGGAGCTCAAGTGGCCTTTGAAAAGAACAACAAGCACAGCAAAAATGTGAATAGAGTTGTAAAATTTAATTAAATTCCATAAATCAGTTCAAATACCAATTTCAAGGATTCCATGTTAATGGAGTTCCCAAGTGCAATTTTGCATGGAAAGTATGTCGTCTAACATTAAACATTTTAAAATGATTGATCGGACTGAATATTAATTCACTCTCATAAGTTGTTTCAACACATATACTTTGGATATCAAATGTTTTTACCTATAATCGTCAAGCCCTCATGCTTATTAAACAAAGATCTCATGACTTTAAAAGAGGAATAAGAAACTTTCCACTGTAAAATGTTGCACCCCTAAATAAATTAATAGTACTATTTTTTTAAATAAATATATGATCATACCAGCAGATGGCGTGGCTCTGATAAGATCCACCCCTGATGGCAGGTCTAGCCGTTGACTGTAGACCAGTTTAGAGCTCAGGATGAGTTTGCTGGCTGACTGCAAGTTGGCGGAAGAGGAAGAACGGGGAAGCGGACTATAACCTGGAGTGATATCAGGAGATGAGTCAGCATTGTTCTGACTCAAAGGAACCGTCAGCTGGTTCTGGAAAACTTGGTCATTTACTGGCTCTTCTGGAAGGACACAAAAAGACATGTCACAATAATCAATAATGACATCAATTACCAAAATACATGATGGAAAGAGGAAGAGAGAGAGAAAATTAGAGACAGGCAAATAACCAGAAAGGTATATATAGTACAACACAGTACAACCAATGGATAAATGAAGGCATCATTTCCTTGTAAATTATTTCCATCTCAGAAAAGAAAATTAGTCATCAGAGGAAGTATAAGCTCTCCATTCATGAGACTCCCTTCACAGTTTCCCTTCATAAGCTGTCTGCTCACAGCTGTGTAATGATTTCACAAATAACCCACATCATACGCACCCACACAAGCCTGCACCGAGCGCAGATGAAGATGCCACATCTGTAATACTGATTTCCGATTTGCATCCTTCTCGATAACCACCAGGAAGAACTTCTCTGAGAAAGGAGGGGGCTGGTACTCTAGAATAAAGATAACCCAAATGTAATGTTCTGTAAAAAAACAGACTTCAAAAGCAAAATAATGTTTTTTGTACCTTCTGCAGATGGAAAGCTAGTAATGTTGAAATCTGGAATGTCTTCATGTGGTTTGTATCCTAAAATAAAATCCTCCTGGAATACGTGGAGCAGCTGAGTGTTTGAGCCACACTGGGAGACAGTATACACACAACATATTATTTTTGATAAGTAACAACTTAGTCACACAATGTTAAACTTACAAACACAAACTTGCGTATACACACAAAAACAGATGTAGGCCGCACCTGGTTGGTAATGACATCCAGCTCGATGATGCAGCCGGGTCTGGCAGTGGACTGCTGACTCACAATGTTAAACACTTCACCCACCAGTTTCTAAACACAAAACCAACCACCAGAGATCAACAATCAGATCAACTCAAATTACATTTATTATCCATTAAGTGGCAGATAAGCACATTATTTTGATCAAATCTTGTCTTAGAAGCTCTTACAGAGGTTTCTGGGTCTGAGAGTTCATCCAGTAGCTTGCGGGCATCTACCACGGCCTGATACAGACGCAGGTTTTTACCATCAGACGCCACAAAGCACGCACTTGCTGAGTTACAGTACGTTCCTGACACAAACACAAAACATTTTTATTAAGCCCAACACAGTAGCAATGTAATAAATAACATAACTATACAAGATATTTTCATTTTTGAACAAAAGAATGAGGTTTGCTCAGGCAAAACGCTCCATCATGATGCAAGGGAATTTTTGGGAGTTAACAAGGGTGTTGGCTATGTGGTTACTAAGGTGTTCTGAGGTATTTTAGGGCATTTCTGGGCAATGGCAATGTGTTCTGGGTGGTTGCTATGTAGTTTCTAGGGTGTTCTGGGGGGTAGGCTAGGGCATTGCTAAGCAGTTTCAAGAGGATCATCGTGTCAGCACCATTTCCCAATGAGGAAACAAAAGTTTCAGTAGATTATACACTCTAAAATGAATGGTTAATGTTATGGTGGGAGGAACAAAAACTGATTTGTGTAACTAATTGGAATATTTTCTAAGAGCGATCTAGATTCTTCTATGCCAATGCCCCCCCAGCAAAGACAGAGCGGATCTCCAATATCTACAGGACGCTACGCACCATGTGACTAGTTTGAAACATTTCAAACACTGAGTACAGTTATTACAGGATATAGAAAAAAATCTTATTACAATTCAAAAGGATAATAGTTGATAAGATCGAGCTTATAAACATTGGATCTCTTGCCTCTGAAATGAATTTTTTTTTCTTATGAATAATAAAACTCGTATTGGTCCAAACAAGTCTACTCAATCATATTGTTATAAATGGTCATAGGGGAGATGTTACAACAATCTATAGACATATTCTTAATGTTACTCAGAGAAAAGGACAATGTGCTTGTGCTTAATGTTATACTTTCAGACATAAGAAAAAAAAAAATCTCTTACTCTGGCTACTGTGTATAGACCCCCAGGGCCCTGCATTGACTTTCTAAAAGACTTCACAGATTTTCTTTCAGACTAATTGATTAACGTAGACAGAGCTCACTGTATGGAGCTGAGATTAGCCATATCACACCACGTCGTCGACCAGGTAGAACCATTATTACAACCACTAAAGCCTGATCCATCTCAACTACATGCAGACTAGATGGGGAAAAAAATGCTTATGCATTCATAACCTCAAGAATGGATTATTGTAATTCACTACAAGGTTGCCCTGCATCTTCAATAAACAAGCTCCAGACAGTCCAATGCAGCTGCTAGCATTCTTGCCAGGTCTAAGAAATATGATCATAATCACCCAAATTGTATCCTCTCTACACTGGCTACCAATTAAGTTCTGTATCAATTATAAAATGCCACTTCATACCTATGAAGCCCTAAATGGTCTTGCTCCATGATATTTAAACAATCTTCTACCACGCTGCAATCCATCACACTCAGTAAGGTTACAAATCTCTGGACTTTTGATGGTACCAAGGATATCAAAGTCTACTAAAAGAGGTAGAGCTTTTTCGCATTTGGCTCCTAAACTGGAATAGCCTCAATTCAAATAATGTTCAGGGCTCACACACACTCACTCTGTTTAAATCTAGATTAAAAACACGTCTCTTTAGCCAACTTATACTACAAAGCCTAAAATGCTATGAACAGCAGTTCAAATGCTATGACACTGTTAGATAGTTTCTGGGTGAGTTTCGGAGGTTGGTATGAAAACAGCTGTGGTGTTAAACTCACCAAGCACTGAGCTAGGGACGAGCGTTGGCAGCCAGGCCACATTGGAGAATGCAGATGTGTGGAGAGAGTTGATTCGCGCTAGCTCGGACACACCCCCTGTACAGGACAGTGGGCCAATGTGATCGACTCTCCAGAGGATCAGCTCACTATAGATTGCGTTTGGGTCGTGGAACGCACGTGTGGCTGCATTTCGCAGTTGTTTACGAGGAACGCCTCTCATTGGCCTGATGGGTTGTAGAGCCACACCCCCAATATCATCTCCATCAATACTTCCAGATCCAGAGGACGGCGTTAACAGTGCATTGTGATGTGATGATGTAAGCAGCAAGGGAAGGACCGTGTGACAAGCCAAATCATTGAGATGGAAACGGTGTCCGCAATAACGGAACTTGTGCGAAACTGTGAGGACGTTTGAAAAGGCAGACTTCTCTGCAAAGGTCACAGCCCATTGGTTGAGCGAGCCATCTACATGTTTGGACACCATCATGACAGCAGGGCCGATGACAGCAGCAAGAGAGTGTCCGTGAGCACCAAGCCCAGCGGACATAGATGCGCTCTGAGGAACCCGCCGCTCACTTCGCTTCTCCTCCAGAGCACTGCAGCTCTCTTGGTCCATGAACGTACATGCGTACATCATGATGTTCTTACTGAGGGAGTTAGCATCACCCGTGGGGAACGCCACCGGGATACGAGAGGAGAATGACACCTGGAGAAGAAAACAAATAGATTTTATTTAGTTTATCAGGGTAATTATTTGTGGTTGGCCAGTTTGTTTTTTAATGGCCATTATCAACATCTAGTAAGTATAGGGTGGCTGATAATAATGGCACCTTTGGATTTCGTTCACACAACACAGTTATAAGCTACAACAGGTAAACATGTCGTTTTTAATGGATCTTTATTTTGATGAACCGAGATTATATAGTCTATGCTGTTCTCAGTTTATGCATGAACAAAACGTCATTAAACATTATTTGTAGAACACCTACCATCCAATAAATGCAATAAGCTTTGTACTTTATTATGAAACAAATACATGAATATGAAAAAGTCTGAGCTTTCAAATTCTGTCGCAATTCAAACAAATGCTATCTTGACACTAGTACAAAATAAACATGACTGAACATCAGAAGGTATGTTGAAAGAAAAAGTACAACTTAATTGATGGAATTGCTCAATCAGCGTTTCAACCACAGAAAAATGTCAATAAAACAGCTTGTAAACAATGTCACGTAACGATACATTTACCTCAGTTAAGTCATTCAATGTCCACAGCTCATTAGTCATCTAGAAAAAAATAACTCTAGGAGCGGATCATTTTGCTAAATATATTTGCTAAATACAATTACTTTACCTGTTGTCTTCATTATAACATGTTATAAAGTTATTACAAGTTATTACAATTTCAAAAATGAATTGGAGTAGATAATTAAAAAGTTGTGCAATTTAAATGTTTTTATTTAAGCATTGAATATGAATAAAAATAAAAATATTTTTAAATTAATTTTGATGCATCACTAGTCATAACCATGAGTGTCTTACCTGAACCTGTCTGAAGATGCCAGGTATGAACTCATCCAGGTACTTGACGTGCCAGACGAGGAAGGATCCATCGTGTGGGTGAATGGTGAAGAGCATATCTGGACTTTTGTTCCACTCCAGAATGAGAGTCTCTAGCTTCCGATCCAGCAAAACGGAAGGCAGAGGAACACTGCTGCTTGAACCTGGAGAAGAGGCCTTGGTGCTTCCCTCCTGATCTCCCTCCTCATGTTCTGAAGAACCCTTATCAGACATCTCATCCAGATCTAACAAAAACAAAAAAAAAGAACATCAGACAATATAAATATGCAGCAGTGAATGTTAAAGACACAATAATGATATGGTTAAAAACCCCATTAATTTAGCCCATTTCTGTTAGCTTAGGGGTAAAATATATGCTAAAAGATTTATTCATAAGGCAATACCGAAGTCAAACTTGGGAGCTCCCTCCTGCTCTAAGTCCTCAGTGGCTTGTTCCAGGTGCTGCTCAGAGAGTTTGCGCAGCTGTTGCATGAAAATGTCCATGGAGGTGGTGAAGCTCAGATCTTTATTATTCAGCCAGTGAACCACAAACCCTCCGGTGACATCCTCAGAGAACAGGCCCGATCCAGCCAGCGCTGCGGGGATATCTGATGACAGAGAACAAGATCATGCCGCTGTCCATGTGTAT